>VZSR01001299.1:4061382-4120643 GCA_013398615.1 Brachypodius melanocephalos | reverse complement strand
AGCCCTGCCCTGCTCTGGGCCCTGCCAGCCTCCAGGGGGCCGCACAGGCAAGGAGCCCACCCTGCTGCTTCTCCACAGCCAGCTGCCAGCCACAATGCAGATTCCAGACTCTTGCTGAAGACCAGGATTTCCATTTAATGCTAATGTCCATGGAAACTGTGCATCTTATAGCACTCATCTGACCTGTTCAGCTGAAAAACCCCACTCCAGATTGCTACACCAGATAAATTCATAGACTGATTTGCTGGGGGCTCCAGCACCTCCCATAAATCTTGATCTTGTTTCATATATAATCAAAACTATTGCCTAATTACTGCAATAATTTTCTCTGAACTTTAAATGGAGAGGGGTTTAATATCATCCACATTTTCATTCTAATTAAATGCAGAGCTAAATGTTGTTAGCCAGAAGATAGTTTCCCAGCAAACCCACATGGGTTGCAGCCTCACGTCGCAGTGTGCTGCAGTCAGTGGTGGCTGCAGTGCCTTGGGTGGCAGAGATGCCAGCCAGCATTGGGGTGAATGAAGCCCAGGCACAGGGAGCACTGTTGTTCACTCATCCCACAGCCAAAGGGTTTTTCCTGGGCCTACGACTCCTCAGCTGTAACCAGGGGTATACAGGAGTCAAAAATCCTTAAAAGCACTCGACAAACAACTGCAGTCATGGGATGCTCCAGTGTTAAATCTCCATTCAGGCCATGGTCTTCAAGTAAATGAAGCATTTTATACAGAGGACATAAGAGCAGCATGTTTACCCCGTGATGTTTTACGTCACTTACCCCACTTCAAAAGGGACAGCCCCTGTGTGGGGTGCTTGGCTGTGCTGCTGGGGGGCATAAAAGCCTCCCTTCTCCTCACAGCCACACATCCCCTGCAAACACTTTTACTCACTGTGTCTGATTAAAGCAAGAACTTCCCCAAGCAAGCCAGAACTCTATTAAAATCTCTCTATTTGCAGTTTCAAAGCAGGAATGGATGAAAACTGTTTTGAGGATGGCAAGGGTGAGGTGGGAAGAATTGTGGTGGGGACCTGGGAGTTTCTAAACTGGGAGCAGTGATAAGGAAATTGCTTCTCTGCCTCACTGTTTGTGCCTGTACTGCACATTAGTAACCTCAAAGGTACCCTTTCAAAACAGCATCAGCAAAATGAAATCCATCACGTTTATTTTTCTAAATGTCTCCATATTCCCATGTTGCTTTTGCCTGGAGATATGCTCTGCTCCTTGCTGTGACTCCCAGTGAAATCATGGAGACACTTCCTGCTGGATGGGGTTCAGGTTTGTTATCTTGAGTGGAAAAAAAAGAAGGGAACAATGAAAGAAAGACAACAGTTCTGTTTTTCTGATGTCATTTCTGTTTACAGACAAGCTTTCAAAACAGTCATGTATCAACAGAAAGTTATTGATATATGGGGTGATGCAGACTTGCCCAGCTCCCTGAAGCAGGAATACCACCAGAAATATTCAGCTGTAGTAGCTCAACAGGTTGATGACTATGCTTGTGCACTATGGAGGCCCAGCTTGGGGAAATAAGAGTGTTCTGAGGCATATGGGCACTTCTTGTTTTTTGGTTTTCTGTGGTTTCTGTCATCCTAAGGCATCTGCCAATTAATACAAGATAAAACAGAGGGCTATCTCTCTGGGACAGGGCAAGCAATAACGGCTACATGTCAGATTCCACATGCACCGGGCACAGGAAAACTTGTTTCAGCTACTCCTTCTGCCCCAGGAGACTCAGACTCAAACATGAGGGACTCACATTCACAGTCTAACACTCTCAGGCTGTTTCAGTTCTCAATTTTCTTGATGGGAGCAATGATGGGGCATGGATGTCCCACCTGTAGCATACATGTCCAAGAGAAAAGGTTTCAAAGCCTTTATAGCTCTACCTTTTTCCCCTTCTTCTCTCAAGCTCAATTAATGTTTAAGAATTTTTAATAAGAAGTAGATCAAATTCAAGAGAAGAGATGGGGTCCATCATGGTCCATTTGCTGGGATCTGACAAACAAATACACCCATTTCCCACAGTCTGAAAAATTTAGACTTTCAACTAGCTTAATTGCATTAAAAATCCCCAGAAAGAAAATATTCAACAAAATATCACGCTTTCCTTTATTTTCGGTTTCAAAGAGAATAGATTTTCCTTTCTCTTACTAGATTTTCAGCTGACCAGTTTAGCTGGTCTTTTTTGTTAACTGAGGTCTGCTTACTTAAGCAGAGTAAGAAGCAAATTAGAAAATCAGAAACTTGGGGAAATAAATTTAAGCAAATAAGAAATGTAAATTTTAAAAAAATTGCTTTCATCATGTGATCAAAGAAGCAAGAACACAAAGACAAAATAAACAGGCAAAACCACTCTTACCAAACTTCCACAGTTTTGGGAAAGACTCACAGGCACTGGGAATATTTATAGGGAAAATGCTGTGTACTTTGTCTGGATTCTCTGTTGATAGGCGACCTACACAATCTTCTAAAAATGTAATGCAAAAACAATCCCCTTTTGATTAACTAACCACCTACACATCACTGGCCACTGGCAATGAGATCACGGTGGGTTTGGCTGCGTGGTCAGCTGAGATTATTCTTGGATCCCTGCCGTTAAAACTGGAATATTGGACAAGAATCAAAAGAGACAAAGCACTTGTTTCCTGTTTCTATAATACTGAACCTGCAGTGGGTATTTTACTCCCCAAAACTTTTCCAAATACAAAAGCAGCCGCCTATACAAAATGTGGAGAATGCAAGAGCTTGACTGCTATCGCTGCACGTCATCTGGAGAAGCCGATGCAGAGAGAGGGCAGGTCAAGTTATGACAGATGAGAGTGGGTAACACAGTGACTGGGAGCCACTGGTGAAACACAGAAACTACACTGATCTCC
Source organism: Brachypodius melanocephalos (assembly GCA_013398615.1). Lineage (NCBI taxonomy): Eukaryota > Metazoa > Chordata > Aves > Passeriformes > Pycnonotidae > Brachypodius > Brachypodius melanocephalos. Next base: position 4,117,766 of record VZSR01001299.1, on the reverse strand, counting down.
AGAAATGATACCGTAATCTCAAATGCCTATCTAAGGATTCCTATTCAGCTGAACTGTAGAAATGAAGTCATAACTACATGATTCACTTTTTCAAGAATCAGATAAGATTTTCTACCAGTCACTTTGTAAGACGCAGATCTGGAGAAAAATTTTACATTCTAGGACTTATGTAAGGCTATCCAACAAATTCCATAAGGAAAATATTTTCTTTAAAAGAGTTTACTATAATGGATAAAGAGAGAAAAAAATTGTGCTCTTGATACATGCTTGATCTTAGCAGAGCATCAGCAGGGCATCACCAGGAGTGTGCCAGGCTGGGCTCTGCCAAGCAGTCACATGTTTCTGGCTAAGGGCAGGATGACTGTGTCTTTCCCTTCTGGGTGATGGTTCTTTCCTTCCTATTGAGCCAAATTTGCAGACAATCCAGGCATGTTGTGTTTGGCGAGATCAGGGTATTCAGCAGCAAACAGAGCCTTACTACAAGTGCATGGCAAGATCCAGCAGGCATGTGCCCACCACAAAGCAGGGCAGGATGACTCTCTGTGACACCTGCATCATGGACAGCACAAAGTTTTTCCAGTTCAGTGAGAATTAATTCACCATTTCCAGGCGTCCCATTGTAACTAAGGCTCCCACCAGATCACTGCATATCTTAACATCTGTAGAAAAGCCTTCTCTTTCAACCCAAGCAGAATTTCCAGGTGTAGAAGAGAACACACAGAGTGAAAGCTGGATATATGATGATCTTAATGATGCCATGGAAGCAGCACTTTTCAACTAGCATGGAATCAACTACCCATGGGAAAAAAAAAAAAAAGTTTCATTGTACATTGAGTTTTCCCAGGGCTGTTTGTATATTTTACAAGAATAGAAGATACAAGACACATAAAGAATTTATGTATCTCCTTCATTATATACCAGTAGATTCCTATTAATATCTTAAAAAGCATTATTTTTCATTATTTTAGTTACGTTTTATGAAAATATATAAGATACTGAGCATATGTAAAATATACTCAAAAACTGTCAGCATTAATGTTGAGCCTTAAAATGTAAATCACTCTGGTAAAACATGAAAATCTTAATTCTAGGAATCCCTACCCCTATAATCCCACTATGATCTCAGCATGGCCTGAGCATTACAGGACTGCTGGACATAAAGCCTCCAGCCTGAGCTCTGAGACTACTTTGGTACAACACCAAGAATGTGCAGCTTCCTGAGAAACCACTGAGTCACAAGGATGAAATTTCACCAAGCATTAGTAGAGGTTCATCATATCACCTTTCTATAAAACATACCAAACCCCTGCGTCCTCCATTTGTATGCATGCAATATGAAATAAATGCTATCCCCAAGAGAATATAAATACTAATTTTATTTTTAAAATATACTTTTAAAATGTAGTAGTACACATTGTGAAAAGCAGCCCTCTGTAAAGCAGGACTTTTCCATGCAAGGATCTTATCTAAATTTCTCCAGGATGCTTTATACTGTGGAGTCACTTCCCAAGAACTCAGACAATTGCTGAAGTTTAACTAGTAGGAAGCATTTGTGTTTCAGTGTCCAGAGCACGTCTTTTCACCACCTGAGTTTTGAGGTCAACTGGACAGACAGTACATGAGCTCTTTGGACCATGCCTTTGAGTCCAGACATTCATTCTCTCTATATACTTATAAAATTAGGCTTATGCTATGGCTCAATTCAATGACAAAGTTCTCAGAAGAAAAATGTATTTTAGCTATTTTTAAATTTCCTCAGTTTTCAAAAACCTCTTTAGTCCTGTTTATATTTAGTCTGATATTTCTCTATTCAGCCAGTGCTGAGCATCATTATGAAAGAGCTTCCTAAATGCTGAAAAAACACTCAATTTTAACACCTGCAGTCATTGTACTGCATTAATAACCCCAAAAACATCCCATGTGGGAAGACTCCCTCCTTCTCTCTACAGGGTCTACCAGAAACCCCCTTCTGCTTCCCAGCCTGCAAAAAACCTGCTGATCCCTGAGGTGGGGTCCTGAGACAGCCAAATCCCACCCATAGTGGTCCACAGCTGCAGGATCTCACAGCACTGGCTGCTTGAAGCACTAATTTCCTTGAATGTCTCACAGGTGGGCTCAGGCAAAAGGGAACTAGAGCTTCAGTATTTGCATGCAAAGAACTATTTCTCTCTGGATGTGACAGCTGGTAATGGGGAGGAAGGCAAAGCAGCTGTAATCCAGATCAGGATGTTTATAGGGCTACCAGTGTGCCCATGCAGCACAGGAAGCAGCAGCACAACACAGGCCAATATTAGTGGAAAGAACAGCAAAATTCACATAAAGGTGTGCCAGGCAAGGGATGGCTTCAGCATGCTGCAGGTCAGAGAGAGCACAAGCAGGAGGCTGGGTTGGGGCAGCCTGGTGACCAGTGGCAATGCCCAGCTGTCACCCAGCCCAGCTCCACAATTTGTCACACAGACGTCATTCTTCGTGCCAGAAAACTCAGAGAAGATGCACATGGAAGTGTCATGACAAGTCACTGCAATGTCTGGAGAAAGCACCAAGTGGATAAACATCTCTACCAGAAATCTTCCAAAACTGTACAAGTTCTTGATCTCCAGCTCAGGCTGATTCCCCTGACTGCTAACAAGAAGTGGATGCAGCTCTTCCTCCACCATCCCTAGAAGAACAGAGAATTGTCCCAGAGACGCTGGCTTTGACTCCTATTTTTTTAAAAATTTTTTATGTTCCCAGGAAAAACAAACTGCTGTTTTTGTAACTACAAGAACATGGAGGTAGAAAAGCACAGCTCACATAGGCGTTCTACTCTGGGCAGTGACACAGAAGCAAACCCCAATAGTGCATTTCATGGTGGAAAACTGTTCATGAGCATGAAGCCCATGGAGTGAGGTGGGTTTGGCCAGACTCAAGCTTTCATGAACTGTGACTTCATTACTCTAAAACTTAAAAGTGCTTCCCCAGTTGAAAAGCATATCTTCTATTTTGGTTCCATTAAAAAAAGAGAACAATCATCTAATTAAAGATGGATGTAAAATTAAAGAAAAGAAAATTTAAAATTTTAGGATGGATAGATGCATAATTAAAAGAAAAAACAAAAACAAACAAAAAATCCCATGAAAATTTCAAAGAATGTTCAAGCTCAGAATAAGATATTCCAGCCCTGAAAAAATTACTGATTTGTCTTTCTGTCCTTTTCATTCAGAGACCTGTTTAGCAACGAGGACATTTCACAGTCTCCTCTTACGGAAATCCAATGCCATGCTCCCGCTTCAGGACCGCTGCTGGCTCTGTGTTTAGTGGATAAACCCTTTCACATTTGTCATTGAAAGAGGCTCTTGTGAACAGGAAGCTCTGCTGTGACACCAGGCTCCCGTGCTCTTTAAAACAGCTCAGGCTCTGTCAATGACCTATCTCAACTTGCTTTCTCAGCTGGCTCAAGACATCGCCTACATGTTGTTTCTCCAGCAGTAACCTGAGGCTTCAGAAAATGCTGTAACAGGTGGTCAGAGTTAAGTCAGTGCCCAGAAAAAGGAAACAATTTAATATTACCTACCTAATGCACCTTTTTGTCTTCAGATATTTACACTCATAATCAGAATTTAGGGGGTTTTTGTAGAGGTCCATGACATTACTCGATGCCAATAGATATGATAATACAATTTCTTAAAATACAGTATCATTTAACATCTGCTGCATTTTACTGACTGAGTCATCTGGACAGCACAGGATACTCTGGAGATCATGGAAGTACAGAGGGGCTCCTTAGGTCTTTGAGTGCATCTTGTACCTCATTTTCACAACTGTTTTTATTTGCCAATCAAGTAATTATATTTCTGTAATTACTCTAAAGTACTGAGCTCACTTGGTGCATGCTGTGCACTGCTGTGCAAGGCATGGGATTTGAATAATTATACTGTCCTAGAAAATACCAAACCAAAATCCCAAGACACTAGCAGAAGCTGAGAAATGTCAAAAGAAATGATGTGGCAACAACAAGGTCATATGAGCAAGAAACAGACTATTTCTCTATTATCACTTACCACTGTAAAATAAATGGGGTGCTTCCCTCTCCTCTTTCCAAGCACAAAGTAACACATTTAGAAGTATTGAGCTCAAAACAGTCTCTACCCAAAGCAGCAAAGTAACTGCTCTGCTCTGGAACACCTTTGGTGTACTGGAGTTATTCTGGGTTTGCACACAGGCATCAGGAGGCAGAAATTGGCCAAATCACTTTAAAAACACTGAACTGCTTGGGATAAAGACCTGGGAATCCACCTCTTAATACGCCATTGCTCTAATTTCTCTTCTTAAAGCATTTGCACCAGTAATCAGAGGTGGTCACTGAGCTCCATCCTGCACCTTTAATTAAAGTCTGTTTCTGAAAGCCCTGTCTAGAGAGACTAATCCCTCTCTACTCAGCTGCTAGACTTGCACAGCAGGGCAAAGAGGCAGATGCATGTTTAAAGAGGTGAGCAGGTCCCAGTTTGGCATCCCAAAATGTCACAAAACATCTACTGATACTCAAGCCAGCTACTTCAAATGCAAATTGCCAACAGTCAGTAAAGAAGTGGGCAGAGAAGAACATGCAGGGGAAAACCATGAATGTAGATATGAAAATTAGTCATTCAAGGGTAACTACATACTAGTTTTTGTTTGGTACTACCAGTGTGGGCTCAGGTCCTGTCAGCCCTTGCCTGAAGCTGATGCTTCTGTTGGAGCAGGTGCAGAGAGCTTGCAAAGAAAACTGTAGGAATCCTCCCTCTGAGCTCAAAGGAGACAGGAAAAAAAGTAGAGCTGTCACACCAACAAAAGCAGATATAGTCCTCAAAGCAGTAGTGTTGTGGCTCATAGGATCTTCATGAGCTAAGGAATAACATCAGAGAGCTACTGTTCTGCTGTAGGCATGGCATATCAAAATTTCCATGTCATTAAGGTCACTCTGCAGCCTTTACTTGTGATACATTGCAACTTACCCTCTGCTCTGTCAGCACAGCAGGGCTGATCTCCCAGCATCAGATTTACCCTACAATTCATCTCCTCTCAGTGTCTGTTCCTTATTTCACCTTCCAGAGTGAAAACAAAATCCTCCCTCTGTTTCTAACTATAAACTTCTCTCTTCTGCAGCACCGATGGGAAACTGCCCTGCTGTGACGGCAGGTGACAGCAGGTGCGAGTGGCTGCAGCCACTGATGCCTCCTTCACATGTTAATGTGGATTAGGGAAGGTCTCAGCTGCAAACGTAGGTGCAAAGGTACAGAGACAAATGGCCTTGCCCTTCCACCATCCCTCACCTTGAGTGAGCCTGGCAAACCTTTACCATCTCTTTTTTCAGCCCCAAGGGCTGCCTGTTCAGTGTTCCTACACCTGGCTCTGGGTCTCAGCAGGCTGCTAAAATGCAACAACAGTAACAAAGCAAAGGTATCTCTTGCAGAAAAGGATTTATGGTCCCGAGGCATATGTTTGTGGAGAATTTACTGTGTGGGCTTAGAGACTGCTCAGACTGACTGAGCCACAGCTCCTGCAGAGACAGTGCACGAGAGGGACACACGTAACCCAAAACTCCACTCACAGTCAAGGAGCAAACATGAGCCAAAGCCTGGAGACAGAGAGATGACCTAAGTGACCCTGACTGGTATTTCACAGTGAAGAGCCAAAACCTGCAGTCTGTGACAAAGAGAATGGGATGTGATGTTACCTTCTGGGAGTTTAGGATGAGATTAATGCAATAAACATATGGAGGGTAGATCAGCTCAAGAATACCAGGGAATTTTCTGAGTCAGTATTTTCAAGTGAAAACAAATGAGAAGGGCAGCATGGAAGTCAGTGCTTAATAGGATCATGTTAGAAATGTGTGACTAGAAAAGCCATGAGGAAGGCCCCTCTGCAACTGCTCTGGTACCCACTGCAGGTCAGCAGAGATTGCACAGCAGCCAAGGGATGCAGGAGTGCCTCAGAAATGAACCTGCAGTGGCAGGGCTCACAGTGCTCTCTTCAATGAAAGGTTAGTACTAAGATTAAATGGTCTTAAGCAAAGAGGGTGCTAACCTCCCTGTGTTCACAACTGAGAGTTCAGAAGAGCTTCAAGATAAGTGCAAAACACCAGAGGAGGCACTTGGCTCAAAGGTCTCAATACAGGCTCCAGCATAGAGTGTAAAAAAAAATAAATCGTTTTTCTTACTTCCTAAATATACATTCTCACTCCTCAATTGTACACCACAATACACATTACGAGAAGCCAAGCTGCACATGGCACACTGATGGCTGGTGTTTGCCTCCACTGCTGATAGGCCCCCAGTGTGTAAACATCTTCCTAACACAGAAATACCTCTCAGGTCTGTGTAATCTGGGTTTTTTGCAAGCCTGGGGAAATGCCTGAATATGTTACTCTGCAAAGCCAACTCTCTGCTCTTTTTTGTGGCTTAAAGAAATTCTGAAAAGTCAAAATACTAATTTAAAAAGTGAAATATAAGTGCTTGGTGACAGCTACATTGATGTACACACACACAGTGTAGAGGGTATGGGAAAGAAGTGAGCTATGCAAAAATGTTAATAAATGATGCAATTTGTGACCTAGGCAACATCCCCAAACAGAGAACAATGACTCTTGGACTAGCAATGGAGAGAAAGAATGGAAGGCAGAGGGGTGGATGATGCAATGCTAGATGTTGCTAACAAAAACCCCATATGACAATAAAGAAAATAAGGAGGTAAAACATTATGGGAGGAATAAATGAGACAAACCCCAAAGCAGCTATAAGAGGAAACCAAAGTTGGACATCAGGAACAGACCACAGCACAATATAAACTTGCTTGGCTTTTCACACCTTGTGAAGAGGTAGGGAATTTTAACACACTGTGCATTTCCACACATGCTAGGTTCTGCTGGCAGATCTATAGAACAACTCTGTGATACAGAAACAGTAGAATCTAACTACAAGAGACTTCAGAGGACTTAAGAACTAAAGGAACAACTAGCTGGTAATGCAACATGTGGCAGTTTAGTGGTAGTAATGAACAATTACAGCAGTCAGTAGAGTTAAAATTGAGTCGCCAAATAAAAGTAAATTGTTAATTCTAGGAATGTTTCCATCTGCAGGATTCAGACATGACAGAAGCCAACTTAACCCAACACGAACTTCTCTGGTTGCACTTTTCTTAATATAGACTAGTTACTGATAAAAATGATACATGATAGAAGTGGAATATCTTCAGAGTGTTTTTTCTGGAATCACAAAAGTAACTTCCAGTCCACTTGGACTTGAGAGATGGTCACAAAGTGTTGGGTTCACAACCGCTGCTGTGCCAATCTAACTGGGAGCACCACACTGACTTACTTCAACTCTTACCTCCTTCCTCTCCTTTAGTTCCTCTCTCTCCCCGCTGCCGGCTGCAGAGCAGCTTGTGGGCTTGGCTCTCGGCACTCCATGAAGTCATCCGGAGAACACACATTCACCATTTCAAGCCGGGACTGCTCGCTGAGCGCAGGATTTCCAGCCAAGCCAGATGCCTGCCCCGCAGCCAGGGCTGCTCATCCTCCGGCAGCTCCCCCCGCCCTGGCCCCTCCAGTACCACTTTGTTCAGCTCAATTAAACAGGCTCTTGTCAGTGTGCCTTGGGAAAGGACAAGCTTTCCCTTCCAGTGAATGACAGAGGTGGAAGCTCCTGCATTTATTATGTTCAGGCTGGTTTCAGAAGGACACCTCTATTTAGCCTGGTGACACCTTGACAGGCACCAAATGATGTTTTGGGATTTTACAAGCAGGAAACACTTGGTTTCTCTTCTTGATACCTTTGTTACAAAAACTTACTAAGTGGTTCACCTAAATGACCCCAGAAATACCAGAACTTCTAGTTAATCTGCTGACATATTGATAAAAACAGTAACAGATGATTTTTGAAAAAGTGAGTATTTAGAGTAATTCTGAATCTTCCTTAAGGTCTCCTTTTGAACCACCTGATAACACCTTCAGGTTTTAAGCTCCATTTCACCAATAAAGGGTATTTTAAAATTATTTTAAACCAAATGCCAGCCATCCATCTGAGAGGTGCCTCATGCTTGGCAAACGCACCATGCTGTAATCCTCCTGCTGCAGCACAGCAGCTCTGTCCTCATCTACTGTCCTCAGCCATGAGAGAACTTCTTCCATTCTCCCTCCACCTGGCATGCTCAGGAGCCTGTTCCTCCTGACACTATTGCCCTAGAGGACAAAAAAATTTACAAACATTGGCTTACTAGCTGGAAGTGGTTTAAGTGTGCTCCTCCTTCTTGCAGAGCTGAGAGTGAGGAGCTGAAAGGTGATGTGTGTGAGAGTTCCTTTGATAAGAAGCCAAGAAGTGACAGGAACAAGATAATCAGGCCTTCAAACCAGACATGCACATCTGGGACAACTATCTCCAGCTTCCATCTGACAAGAGAATAATCCTGCTAATAGGAGTCTTTCACATCAGGTTGAGTGCCTCAGAAAAAAATTAAATGAGTTTAATTTCACTTCTCTCTGGCTCTCACTGGTGTCTAAAACACTGACTCATGTTGTCCAAGAAGGGGTGGGATTTTGCTACAAAGGGTTTTGTCATGGGTAAATTAAATCCCAGTTTGGTCACGTTGGGATCTTTTGCACTAAAACTCCATCTATAGTAATTTTGGGTGCAAAGAAAGTGGCCTCTCGGACACAATTGTGGAACTGCACATGAACCATCCAAAAAGCCAAGCCCTGCACACTGATCTCCAGCTTGCCATGGTGAGGGAGAGCAGGGCTGTCTCCTGCCACGCAGGGTAGGACTGTTCTCAACACCCTGTGTGGTTCAGGGCACCACACACAGTGAGGATACCACCAAAGGCATGGCACAACACCTCTTGCCCAGTGCTATGTCCTGCAATGGGAGTGTCCAGCTGGGCCTCACACCATGCTCCTGCATGATGGACTCTGTGGGAGTGGTGAGCTGTCTGACACAACAGCAGAGGTATATGAAACATCTGGCCCCAGCTCATACTGGCAGGGAAGGAGGGATCGGCCTTCAGAGCGCAGACTGGGGCGGTCAGGAAATGCGTTAAGTCCAAAGGAACGAGCAGCTCGGCTCATGGTGGTTGATGTCAGCTGCTCCTGACTTCTCTTGCCTCAGGTGAGTTGATTCACGTGTTTTATAGGCATGAAGTATTAAGTATGAAAGATGCTATTGCTCCTTGAAGATTCTCACAGGATGCAGCTTCCACTCTGGTCCAGGTTTTGCCTTCTTACCAATAGTGCCGAACCATAACTTTGCAACCCAAAACTACCAGGTTTTGAGAAGATCAGGTCGAGGTCATTCCTTGACTGACCCTTATTTTCCTTCTCCTGAATCCAACTTACCACACATCTGAGCACAAAAGATCATGGGCAAAAAAATGAAGGCAGACCAGGCTTCTGCTTTCAACTCTTTCCCTGATCTGGTTCTCCTTGCCTCTCTGCCTTTGTTTTTTTTCTCACCAGTCTGGTGTGGGTAATGAAGACAGAATATGCATTTTGCCTCCAGCAAGAGTTTTTTTAGTTGAGATCAGCTGCCTCTGACCGGAGTAAATGATTCTGGTACAAGAATGAGATGCGATGCACAGCAAACTGAAATAAGAAAAACTTGTTGGTAAATTTACTGGCTGCTTCAAGGACAGACTCTACCCTGACCCTTTGTTGCCTGCAGCAGCGCTGGTGCTTAACATACTGCTGCTCTCCCACAAAGAGCAAGACCATACATGCACCTACAGCTGCTCCAGAGGTTGATTTGGGGCTGAGACACACAAATGTCTGTGCTGCTGGAGACGGCCAGAGTCCTCCATGCTGACCTAGTGAAGGCGACAGCTCCGCAGGAGGTTTGACAGGACACTTTGTGCCTGGCTGGGACACTCCACCTAGCCCACACAGCAGCTGAAATCACCAAGGTGCACTGCAGCCTCACCAGAGGAAAGCCAGAATTTGGATGAAACCCATGAATACCAGCCTAGCAATTAACAACCCACAGCTCTCAGTACAAGAAAATCAACTACTGTGCCATTTGAAGTGTAGCACATGTACATACATGAAAATACTCAAAGGGAGCTTCAAAAGATAGGCTGGGGAGAGACAGAGGAGGAGGAGCTGGAGATGCTGAGTGCTGCCCAGAATAGGAGCCTACAGCAGTTTTTGTCTCATTGCTTTTGCCAGTTGCCTTTCATAAACAATGTTTGGGAGAAAAAGCCTCCATAAATGTCAACAATTGCAGTTTATTAGATGGTCCATGACCTATTTGTAAACCAACTAAATTTCTTAATTATATTTGCCTTTAGATGGTAAGAACTCAAAAAATTGGTAGCTTTTGTGAAGCTACAGGAGAGCAAATTACCAGCTTCCGGCACCTTCCTAACAGCTCAGCAACTCCTGGCACAAGCTCATTCAAGGAGGAGTATGGAAAAAAGAAGACGTTTGTGAGAAAGAATGTCTATCATCTGTTATTGCTGTATTTCTCCAAAGCAGAGCAAACAGCCAAGCTCAGGTAAAGCTCAGGCATACAGAGCATGCCTTCCAAAGGTGCTGAAGAAGGATAAAATTCAGCTGATTAACTTGTATAGACTAGCATTTAGAAGGTTCTAGCAATATTTTAAAACTGGAGAGAAGCACATCAATCTGTCTCCACCAGACTAATGCTGGTTAGCTCAGGGGTCTGCAGCCTTTCAAGGCTTGGCACCCAGGGGAGTTCTTCCTCTTTGCCTTCGAGACTACCTTTGCCAAGAGAAATCAAGCAAGTTCCTGGAAAACCTGCTTTTGCAAGGGGTGCATGACAGGCTGCACATCCAGTGATCAATAGTACCACCAGGCAAGAAACTGGCACCCTGCTCCTGATAAATTTTATTATTAGCCTATGTTTCTTATTCCTCATTTTATTCAATGCAGACTTACTTTACAGGACACAGAGAATTAGCACTGCTAGACTTCTTAAAAGAAAAAATATTTAACTAAAAATTTTAAAATATTAATGAGCTGACCTTCTATTCCCAAACTAAAGTTTACCATTACAAATTAAACAATAATAAGACAAGCTAAATAATGCCTTCATGGAACACAGCAGTTAAGCAATTCAAACAATAGAAAAATGCACTGGACATATTTCAACTGAAGATGGGAACAGCAATGTAACACCCTTTCCTGTATAAAGGTCATTTCATTTGCCACCCCAGCTTATTTGGCTGATCATCATAGTTCTACCATTTATTACAGCATGTAAAAAAGGATTTTAAAAGAGAAAATGCAGGTTTTTCACCTAGTCCACAGTACGCAGTTAATTACTGTTAGGAGTTTCACTGCAGTCCTCCACTGCCACTCTCTCCAACACTCCCAATTCAATTTACAGTTACTTTATACTTCTAGATCTCCTCAAATAATTTTTTATTCCTAGAAAGATACAGACATACACACTAAAAACGTCCATTAAAAGTTTGGGGATGAAAGGTTTACAAGATTTTTTTTTAACACGCTGAAAATCCCACTTGCTGCATTCTAACCTTTCAGCATTTTAAAGGGTCTTGTTGCAACCTGTTTGCGGTTCAGCTCCAGCTGCTTGGGAAGCAGTAGCTACCATGTACAAAATATAAGACTAGTGACTAACTAGCACAGCAGCAGGTATCTTCAGGGCAGGAGTGAGCTGTAGCCAAGCATCAGCCTTCAGAAACTGAGTCCCCCATCAGCGATCCATGCTAAGGACCTGTTAGAAGAGCCAAATGGCATTACCCTCTACTCAAACCTGTTTTAAAAATGCACCAGTTTGGGAGGTGATTGATGTTCTGACTGTTCCCCCAAAACTTTCGTCTTCCTCCTCCGTGCTCAGCTCCGTGGAGCTCATGGAGTCACCAGAGATGGGCAAACATGGACAGAAGAAAAGCCAGGAGTCTCACTTCCATCATGCACAGGGTACTTTCACCAGCTTTATTTCCTTTTCTCTGCTCTATACATGGCAAATGCCCTCTCCAGTAAAGCCTTTATTTGTGAAGGGTGGAGACATTTGTTTTTACAATGCTTACAGAGACTATTTCAAAAACATTTCTTGCTTTCTGGCAGTTATGTTGTGTAAATAGAAAGGATTTGCCTATTGCTGCTTGACTTCAGCTATTAGCAAGTAATCCACACCTTCACTAAGCCTTTTGAGAAGAAAATGATAAAAACGTATTACTATCCAAACAACCACCTGACTACTATTTAAGTTCTTGTGTTCTACTAAGCTTGTGTTCACCCACCTAAGAGGCCTCTCAGAGAATAAAGGGATCAAGGGATTTTTTTAGGCAAGTAACACTCCAAACTAGCCACAGAAACTACTTGTCTCTCCTTTGAAAGGAAAAAGCAGAAAGTCACCAGCAGAGCCACTGCTGATGTCCTTGCAGCTGCACCATGAGGGATCACACCTACTGAAATCCCTTTGCACAGCCCATAAACCTGCTGCAGTCAGAAGTGACACAGATTTTCGTGTATATGTAAAGGGGTATCTATCAGGAGCTTCCCCTCCAGCCCTGGGTGCAGAAGACACCCCAGTGCTTTACAACACTTCAGACTTGTCACCACATGCCATGAAATGATGTAAATTTGCTCAAAAGAAGAGCTCATACGATATTAGACCTCCATAAAAAAGACAATTTTATTAGCAACTCTTGGGTGGAGTGTTAGAAGACGGCTGAAGAATAAAACCACATAGGTTCAGTGCACATTTCCAGGCAAGCCCACCCAGCTGTGAGCATGAGTACAGAGCTGTTGCAAAGCAAGGGAGCACTAGAGCTTGAGCAGAGCAGCTTCACACCATGCTTCATGCACTGTGGATGAAAGACTCAGGCCACCAAAACCCACTCAAATCTGTTCAAAGAAGAGCTGGTTGTTCTGTTGCAAGACAAAGAAACTTGTCCCTTTTTATCTGCGTATTTGAAGTCTGCCCAGAAGTAAAACACTGTCCTCACCCCCGAAGATGCCAACCTGACATAACTCTTTGCTGAGGCTTACAGGCTATTACTGAAGAGAGAATTTGGCATCCCTGGTTCCAACAGTAAAGCTAACAGCTGAGTCTCAATCAAATGCTCAAACACTAATACATCTGCCCTGGGCATATGAGAATGATCTGGAACATCCATCCCAGCAAGACCCATCCCAAAATTCCCTTTACAGTTCAAATCAAGATTTGCATGTGGTCTAGCCTACTCAGTCTGGCGCCCTGTGAAGGCTGCACCCCCTGGTTCCCAGCCCTTGGCAGGCTGCAGGCTGCCAAATTCAGGTTTCATTGTCCCTGCATGCTACTCATTCCTTTTGGCAATCCCTGTTTCTTTTGAAATGTATGTAGAATGAAATGTATGAAAAGAAGGGGAAAAACCTAGGGACAACGTGTCTCCAACATTTTCATTAACTGAGTTTATCTAACATATGCTTCTTTTCCTGATCCAGCCACAAAGGGAAAACACAGAAACATGCTCCTGCTCCCTAAGACAGAGCACTGAGTGAATGCAACAGATTCCATAGCCCCCCCATTATCCCTATTAAAAACCTGTCCTGTCACAAGGATGGTGAAAATTTTTGGAGGCCATAAATGTCTGCTTCATTAACCAGCAAAGGCCTTGGCCTGAGCTTCACAGGGAGCAATGGGCTGCTGGGTCTGACTTAAGACTCTGCATCCAGTGCTTGTGTGTCCATGTGTACAGAAGAGGACACAGCACTTGAAGAGAGGACGCCTCTTATCGTACCACTATTTCCTCAGTACCTGTGTGCACTACCTGAACACCTTGCTCACGTAGGTAAGTGATAGAAATATCCCCAAAAAGATGCAGCCTGCAGAACTCCTCTTGTGTCAGGTCCTATCACTTGGTGTAACATGAAAAATTGTATTACAGACTGTAGACAGGAGGCTGGCCTATTCAGTAAAGATTTTTCAAATCTGATAAATGAAAGCATTTTTCAAACTGTCTTTAATTGCCTGTAACATTTGCTGTATGAAGTGGTGAAACAGTACAGCAATGCTCCTACAGCTGTCCTATGCAAAGGTTGGAGGCAAAGGAATTCACATTGTGGAGTCCCAAAACCAAAATTGCACAAGCCACTTTGGTTCTTCACGGCAAACATTTTAGATGCAATATATCAATTTTCTTCAAACAGTATCTTTGCTATCACATCTTTAAATTCATATCAAAATCATCTAAACAAAAATAAACCATGATCAGCCTGAATGACAGCAAAGTTGTACACTGACAGCCTTCAGTATCTCCATTTATTTCTACATGCAAATTCTGAGCCAATAGACCTTAAAACCAAGTTTACAAGTTTTCAGAATTATGTAAATACATAATTTGGAAGATGGCCATATTGAGGTCAACTGAGACAGAATTTACTATGTTGACACTGACTAAGGACTGTTTACTCAGATCTACATATGATCCCTACACAGACACTTCCTATCACAGTCTTAGAAAAAATGCTGAAGTGAATTAAGAAGAGATGTAGCTGATACAGAACCCTCTGACACCTGGAGTCTCTTGCTGCCACTGCTCCCAAATCTCTGCTGCAACAGCTTCTCCTGGGTTAAAAAAGGATGCTTCAATCCTTTTATTTTTGTTTCCTGGTGGAGAGTCCATAATAGCAATTTCAGTGGCTGCCAAAATACGGAGGCTGGTTCTCTGCTCTGGGCTGATCTCCTTTGGTTTGGGGCTGAGTGCTGCCAGGCATGCTCCACAGAGGCCACTGAATAATGCCACTGAATTAATTGTTCTATTAAAATACAACACACATAATCTGTTTAATTTTTAATTATTCAAGTACTAATTGTAAAACAACTGAAAGACCAATTATTTTCAATTACTTTGATACTCTAGGAACCCCTGAAAAAAAAGGGACAATGAACTGAAAATTGATTAGCAAGCGAAAAGAATAAAGTTTAGATTCTGTTGTTTGCTGCAAAGAGAAAATTGCAATTATGTGAATGCATTTTAATTTGTATCCATTTGCATAATAATTTAGGTGCATTAAGTTTTTTTTTTTTTTTCACCGAGTTTTATTATACTGTGTTATAAGTCTTTAATGGAACTGCAATGGAAAAAGTGATTGTCAAGATCAAAAATAAGAGAAGGAATTCAAACTGGCATCATATCAATAGAAGTCTTAATCCAGTTCCTAAGGAAAACAATAGGAGTTTTGGCATTCACTGTAATGGAAGCAGATCTGAGCCTAAGCGTCTGTGTTTTGGGACTTTGCACTACTTCCCCTAGCTTTCAACTTTAATGATACCATTCCACACATTCAATTTTTCTCTTGTGAATTCACACTTTCACAGGAAAATATCAGCATGTTTCACCTGTGGATTTGAGTTCTGGAGAGGAGCTGAAACATTAAGATCACAAGACAAATACTATTCCCACAGATGCCAACATGAAATAATCCCGGTGGTTCTGATGAGCTTTACACTACTCTGACTGTAAACAGACACACGTATGTATACTGAAAAAAGACAAATGCTTTCCCTTTCTTAGAGCAGGAAAGCTCAAACTTCTGAAATTGAATGTTTCTGGACTTGGGATTCCCCTAACTCCTTCATTTTAAGGAAGTTCCACTTTCAGACTTGAAGGTGAAGCATTTCCATCTGCAAAGATGGAATACAATAATTTTTCATGTATTGAATTGGATTTTTTGTTTGCTGGGGGGTTTTCAATGTTGAGGTTTTTTTAACTCAAAGGAACTTCATTCACTATTTTCCATCATTTCAAATGCTGCTAAGTAATTATATGACAATACAAGCAATTTCTCACTCTACACTCTTTTCAGAACCAAAACCTCCCAATATTTGACTATATATTACACAGACATACACAAACATAGGTAAATATACATACATATGGACTGAGGACAAACACAATGAATGAGAGTCATATCTTTCAAGCAGGGAGTTTAATTCCTGTGTCCTTCACATGCTGGGAAACATAACAAGTCCCCCAAGACACAGCATGTATTCTTCCCCTCCCACTCTCCCCTTTCACATATTCTCTCTCTTAGTAAAGCTGTAAACAGGAATCTTTATGCCTTGAGAGACAGACATTTTGCCAGATCCAAGACACCAGGTATTTCTCACCCAAGAGGGCTGGGAGGGAACTCTGGAGCAGTCAGGAAAGGAAAACTTTTCAACTGAAGTAAGAGTGTCCAACTCCAGCAGCTTCCCACAACAGACAGCCCTCTCCTTTGCCTCCCAACCCTCTAGTTCTCACCCCCTCATCCTGCTTTGCTTCAGAGCCAGTTCCTGACTCTGCCCATGGTCCCCAATTGAGGGAAGTCAGAATTTGACTTGTGTCTAAAAGAAAATGCATTTTATTTCTTTCACAATATAAACCCAAAGGCCCTGGGACTTCACCTTCTCAAGGCTCAGTACATCCAACTCTCTTCAGGGCCAGACTGCTGTTTCTCTCCTGATTCACTAAGCAGAAAAGGTTTTCACTGTGTTATTCAATAACACTTTTGCGAACCAGAACAGAATACACTACCTGATTTCTTTTAAAGGGGTTTTCTCATGACCCAGGGCTGGAAACACTTCATGCATGTGTTTGTACAAAGTAGTCCATCACAAACTTCAAAAGGCTGTCACCCAAAAAACAGATGAGTCTTCACAGCAGTGTTATCTCTAAAGCTGAAGTAGCAGTGGTAATTCAGGCAAAATTTTCAAACACTAAGGGCCTGACATAATGTGCTTTTATACAGGCAAAGCCCTGTTTTTCTGCCTGCACAAAACTGCTGGGAAGGAGATGTGTCCAAGAAAACTTAGAAGCATGATGACTTTGTAGATAATTTTTGCAGAGTTCGTAAGTAAATTTAAACAATTTACTACCTATCTGATTTGCCAATGCTTTCTGAAAGGGAGTGAAATTGAGAGAGCACTTGACATATCCCTTTTACAACTACTGTATTTAAATTAAAGAATTTCTACTATATGATGCATGCTGTAGAATAAAAGCAAAGTTTAAATGCAAGGTTTCTGCTGCAAAAGACTTGAGCACATACGATCAGTTGTCAAGCAACTGATTTTGGATTTAATAAAAGGGGAATCTCAGTCAAGTATGCTGTTTTCTTTCTCTCAGCAGCACAGAAAGGAAGTTCTTCATTCACCAAGACAGCCCATCAATAAAGTTAAATCCTAGGCTGGAGAAGACCATTGTTGCGAATACAAAGATAAAGACCTCCCGGACTGAACAAAGTACCCAGCATTTTGACATATTAAGCTTGCACAGTCTTAATATTTTTCCTGAAAGTAAATCTCTCCTTCATACACTTTTCCCTATTATTGCATTATCAAAATTGTCATGCAAGTAAATAATGCCTATGGATTTAAACAGGAGTGCACCTTTCCAGTATGCAAGGCTTTCACTTTTCCTGTTTTGGGCTTAAACAACCCCATGTAAAATGACTTTCTGAGCTTATACAGCCAGTAATTGTTTAAAGTCTTGTGTCCCTTTTCTGGTGGAACAATGATAAATCATTGGACATTAGCTCACACCTTTCTGCCTGATCACTCCCCAAAGCTAAGAATGCATGGAATTGTGTTCCCCCAAAATGCCCAACAATGCCAAGAATGCATTGCTCCTGCCCTAAGGTTTATAAAATCAGCACAAAAAGAAAAAACCCAGAGGGCTAATATTTAGACAGTGAATGGTGACCAAAGGTGATAGTTACATTTCCCCAGGTGCCACAGCTAGGAAATTGTTACATGGCTCTAACTGTATAACACCTCCTATGTGTGGCCACTTCAGTTCTTAAATAACTATCTACATATCTGACACAGAAAAATTATAAATCTCCTTATTAAATGCTTTTCTGTTAATCTGCTTCTCTGGTCCTAAAACCCTTCACACTCCTTAGGAATCTCACTGCAAGGCCTAAACTGTGAGGAGCTAGAATCCATGCCAGAGGAGTCACCTCAGGTCCACCCTAGTACGAGTTTCTTCTCAGAGTTGCTCTGCAGTGGCCTCTGGTCTTGGTTTAAGTGGACAAATACGATGAAGTAACTAAGGCTTGTGTGATCAAGCTGGTACTTGAAACAGCATAAGCCAAGCTCTTTTACAGCCATATTTTTCAAAGCAGAAAGGTGGTCACTAGGATGAGAATTCAAGCACTGCTTTTCCTCCAAGCAGCTCCCGCTGGCACCGCAGGAGCAACGGGCACCTACTTGAAGAGCTGCCCCGAGCTGCCCCGGGCCATCCATCTGCCAGAGCAACATGTTCTGCAAGAACTTTCATAGTTTTCACTCATCATCTTCAGGTGAAAACACTTACTCATCGAAACAGAAAAATACATTGATGAAAGTTCTCTATTAATAATTCAAAGCGGTACATGGCACACCATTAAAAACTTGATATAACTTCCTTTATTATGCTGATCAAATAATTCTCTTTCAATAGATGCAAGTTTTAAAAGGGAATTTATAGATTAATAGTTTCTCTGTTTAACAGAGAGGGATTCCTGCTGTGAAGGGGGACACATCCTTGTCTTTCCGTTGTCTTCTACTTTTCAACATTTCAATGCTGCCTGACACAGAGTCATCACCCAACACTTTGGAGACGGCAAAAGTAATGAAATAATAGATCTGTTGCCATCATTTAGGAACATGAACCACCCAGGATATTTTTGTGGCACAAGAAATGAATCTCCTTCATGACAGCTGTGCTGTGCAGAAGGTACAGTAGACTTGGTGTCTGTTGCATTCCAGCAACCTTACATTCAAATTTGGCAATATATACTGCAAGGCAAACTTACCAACATGGCATATGAATCCAATCACATCTGAAAGTCAGGCAGTAAATCATCTGGGCAGATGTTATATAGGTAAGTAGGAGTACACTTTTCTTCTGAATTTCTCTGAATACCAAGGTAAGACACCAACGAAGATGCTATCCAAATGGGCATAGACTCTATAGGCATTTACAGTACTGCAGATTTTTCAAGAATTAAACAAAATTACTGAGCTGGTATTTATGAATAAAGAGACCACAGATTACGGACTTCCCTAGTCACACAAGTTTTTCAGACAATGAACAAAACGATACACTATGTAACCCTCAGGATGTGTGACTTGGGAAGCAAAGGCCACTCTAATGCTGGAGACCTAATGGCTGTCCCTGCCCTTCCTGGGCTCACATCCTGCCCCACCATTTCCAGGCACCCTTTCCTCATCATGGCACACGCTACAAGGCTGGCTGCATGTGGAGAAGGCAAGACAGGCAACCCAGTTTAGTCTGCAAACCAGAAAGGACTCAATGAAGGAAGGAGGCAGATCCTGACTCCACACCCCACAAACCTAACTCCTAAATTATTTGAAGATAAATTGAGCACACACAAAGATCTCCTGCTCCCCTGGCTTCCAGCCTCAAAATCATCAGATGAGAAGACGCCTCTTCAGAGTTGGAAGCTGAGAACCTAGTTCTACAACCTTACAGAGATAAACAATAGAGAAATCTATGGGACAGCAATACACCTTGCAAACAAAAATCTAAAACAATCAACAAAGAACAACCAAACAAAATCAAGACAACGCCGTGAGCAAAGAGTGGATTCTTGTCTGCCTGATGATAATGAACTGTATAGTATATATCTCCTCCTTCGAGCTACCTGCAAACACAACACACTGACACGAGTTTTGTCATCAGAGATTCTTGCCACTCCCGCTGAAAGAAAATCCGATAAAAAGTGCTTAGTGCATTATATGTTAATGGACTTGAAAGCAGAATTTTGCTAATAAAGTCTCTACTGATTAGTGTCCAGTTGAGATCCTCAAAAGTAAGGTGCGCTTACAGACTGTTGCTCTCTCTCATTAGAGCGCCTACTCTGCTTTTCTGCTACAAATCTCTTCAGATCCCAACATGCTAAAATATGGCACACAACAGACATTATTTACAGCAAAGGACTAGGTTAGTTAATTTATCAGTGTTAATTTAGAGGCATTTACTTGTTGAAGTAGTTGCACATTTAGTCCACAGGCTTACCGTGAGAATGTGACCAACATGAGTTGTTTAACTGGTCCCTCAGAACTCAGCAAACTGATCTTTATCTTGCTCTTCACCAAGTCAAAGGAAAAATTCCCATTCCTGGGAACGGCACAGGCTCCAGTCCATACCACAGTTCTTCCAGAACTGTGGCCAACTTTTCCCATTACATTTTTACAGTGAGCTCCCGACATTTAATTAGTACACTTGGTATTCAGATAAAAAACAGCTTTATCTACTTTCACCAAAGTTCAGGTATTAGATTTTGGGTCAATATTTCCTTTTACATCAATGAGAATCTCCCATGAGGTAATTAAATCCCATGCTTACTCATGGTGTGCAGTAATGTACACCTGGTAATTGCCATACAACTGCTCCTGGAACAAAGCATTGCTTAATGCAAACATGGCAGAATTAGGCCCCAGGACTCTATTAAAATGCGGCACAACTGTCAGAGCATGGCTTTCTCATAACAACACGTGATTTTAAAATGAAATTGCAGCAAGTTGGGAAATCTTATATTAAAGCAATTAAACGTTTGCTCATTAAAATGTTTTGGTTTTTTTAACCCCAAAAATGAAAAACTGATAGCCATGAAATCACAGGGCTCCAGGTGTGAGGGCATTCAGAAAACCAGTAAGTGTGCTTGCTTGCAGGAGTTTCATGCCATTAAAATGTGCTGATGCTGCCTCCGTTACCGCTCTGGTTCAGGAACCACTCTTGCCATCCTGAGCATACCATGTCTGCCTGATGGGCAAAGAGCAGCTTGGAAGGAGGACAAGATGCAGTCTTTGTGCAGGAGGCACCCACAGCCCTTTGAGGCTGGATATTGACTTCTGCCAATGCAAATCTCCTGGAAACCTCAATTTTACCAAGAAAAGGAAGGAAAATGCAAACAAGGCGTCTACAGTTACCAGAAAAGTTTTATAACATGAACTGTCAGTACTTAAACAGAAAACAATATTTTAACTAAAAAAGGAAAGGGGAAGTGCTGAAAGGCCAATAATTCATATACTTCATTAATTTGTTGGCTGTGTGAAATCCAACAGACTAACTCAGCAAGTCAAAACTTCTTGTGCATGAGTCAGGATTTGATTCACAATCTGACTTTATAAGCCTGCTAATGCACTCATTACATTCTCACAGTCGTACTAAATCACTCTCCACTCACCATATTTGGGTTAAACATAAGAAGAAGGCAACATGTTTGTATCTTTCAATAATACCATAGTTTGTCATTGCCTTAAAAAGTGAGATTTTTAAACTATTTAGAAGAGAAATATATATAGATATTAGTACATTCCCAAATATATACAGAAAGAGAATTTATAAAGAAAAACACAGAGGAAACACAAGTCTGTACACTATTCAGAACTGGGCCATCTGCACTCCTTGGAAAACAGACTGAACTAAAGTTAGAGTAAAACAACAAACCAAATTCCCCTGTGAGCTATAGCTACAGTCTGTTGTCTTCTGTGTTTGGGTACACAGAAGGATCCTGTTCCTAGATTGCCATCCACATCCAGTGGGAAAGTGAGAAGTCCCACGAGGGTGCACTAATTAACAAGAGCTATGTTGGCACTGGCAATATTAGTGGAAGCTCTGGAAGGAAGCTTAGGAGAGTACTGAATGCACGGGAGGGAGATTCTTGTTTTATTCTGACTGCAGTTAACAAGTTTATGTCACCTATCCTGAGGAGAATCATAATCAGCATAAGGCACCCATATTTTCTGTAAGGTCAGCTCAAAGGGCTCAGGTACGAAAATTCTACTGATCTTAGCAAATTTGCAAGAGGGTTATAGAAGTCCCTCACCTTCTTAATCCTATGACTTGGGTAACTGAAGTGAATTGTTTGAGCCAAGTCAGAAAACACAACATACTTTCCATAGTGAAAACAACTGAAAATTCACCTGACATAACTCATCCACTAAAACACTTTTCACATAATTTCTGGAGAACAAGTTCCATATAAAAAAGGAGAAGATCCATTCTAGATGGGGCAGACCTGACTTGTGGTTGCCATCTCTTCACACCATCCCTGAACTGTGTTTGAGAACAGAAGCACTGATAACAGCTATCAATCACAGATTATTTGAATTATGCTCAGCCCAAGGAAGCTGCATTCCAGAAAAGAACAAAATGCACTTCAAAAGGGAAAGGACAAAGATCTTGTATTTCACAGCAGACCTGCCTAGTGTGTAGCCTGGGGATCCCACTCCAGATTCACCCTGTAAGCAAAGTCCCAGTGACTGCCAGCCCCATCCCTCTGCCTTCCTGGCCAGGCAGTGAAGGTTTTATCCTCTCCTTGAGGTATCTCCTGGTTAGAAGGCGTATTCCATCCACACACCTCTGAAAAAGTAATTGTACTCTAAAAAAGGATTGTGTCTACTATATTTGTTTGCTTTCTTTTCCTTATGGCCACCACTGGAAATGTCACTTCAAGTGCATGTAACAAGAAAAAACCATGCCTCTGATTTGTCCAACATCCTATGAGTAGTATAGTATAGCAAGTATAAAATAAAATTAAGAAACACAAAAGAACTCATTGATTCCCTTAAGTGATCACACAAAAACCCCATTAAATAAACAAAACTACGAAGACCTCAAATACCTTTCCAACTAAAAATTGCAGTACAGAAGTGAACCTGGACATTCTGGAGATTAAAAGCTTGACCTGGAAAAGTCCAAGTTCTCCCTATTCCAATGACTTTTGTGAGCGAGGCTGGTCCCCTTCAAATTGAGACCATTAACTTCCTACTGTTTCTGAGTACTCACATACTATCTGTGTCTGTTACTTAGAACTGGTGCAGGACTTCCTAAACACACTGTATTGGCCAAGAGAAAAGTCAGAGACAGGCCCAGCCCCAAGGTGTTTACACGCATTTGAGGTCCTTAATGAAGCTGCCAGACAGGGCAGAAAAGATTGACAGATGTTCCTGGTGGCACGGTGAGAACAGTTAATCCGACAGGGAGACAAATACCGAGACGTGGAAATCCACTGTACAATCAACCTCAGCACTTTAGGTACACAAATCTCTGCAAGCAAACTGCTCTTACCAAGAGAATGAGTCTTAAAAGAATAGATCTCAACAGAGAAAAATGTTACAAAATCCACAGGCAAGAAAAATCCACACAAAAAGAGGACAAACAACAGGGTCTAGATCGCTTATCAAAACCAGTCTTTCTTCCTAAAAATGAATTGAAAATTATAACAATGAATTTGTTACAATGAAGTCTAGCACCATCTGGGAAAGGAAGTCAAACTATTGATCTGGTCTTGCAAGCCTCTTCCTACCCAGGCAGTTAGAATGAAGTTAATGAAATTGCTCAAGGTAGACAAGATAGCTCACTCAGGCAAGAATTTGAGGTGATGTTGGTGCCTAAAGAGATATTTATGAGTGGTAGAGTTTTCAGACCTGGAAAATATTATAATAAGCTTTGGTGTCTCTGCTCCATAGAAAATTGACCTGTTTATACCTGAAAACTGTATTACACTTGCAGCCAAATTACACATGTTCTAGTATTTTGGGCAGAAACAGCAAAGGTGGTTGACAGCCATGCTGCATCATGCCAAATATCCCTGCAAATTCATCCTCATTAGCACTGTTCTAAACCATGTAACTGCAGCAGTTTGTTTGCCGACAGTTTCTCAGACCAATTTATTCTGGGAGTCAAAACTGGAGAGTCTGCTTTCTGCAATGATGGGTAATGGCAGGAGTGGGTATAGGCTGGGGCAATCTACAGGGAAACTGAAAAAGCTCCACCAAAAAGTGCAATTAAACCAGTATTTACCCCGCACAGAAGAAGGACCATTCACATGTAATTCAGGAAGTATATAAAGAGTTTTAAGATACTTTTACTAGCAGATAAAAGCTTTTTCACAGTACAGATTTATTCTAATGTAGCCAAAGTAACTAACATAAAAGTGATAGTGCCTAATATCTACTATTTTAATTTTGATGGTATAAAAACTTGGATGTTTTGGGTGCTTTTTCAACTAAAGTGATGAATAACTCTTCTCAAGTTCCTGACATTATAGGGACTAGAGGTGTAACATTAACAACACAACAGAAGAGCTGTTTTCTCAGAGTATTCAAGTGGAAAAGACAGGAGAATTCTGTCCTTACAAATGGGATATATGTTCAAAAATGACAAGAAAGGAGCAAAAGATTTTCTGTAAAGTCAAACACCTCACAATGTCGTTGCATCACTGCAATTTCACAAGATCTAAGCCTTCACACCCCAGACTACTCAAATCTCTTCAACACATTTAATGTCCCATGTCACACACGCTGGACAGGCATTGGTCCCACTAGCAACCAAATTCTGCTCTCCCCCCCACTGGGAACAGACTCATGGAATCATCAGGACACTGTATGACTCTAGGCTTGTGGGAGCTGGTTGTAGTGACGTGACAGAATTCACCGTAATGTGAGCAAAAGTGAAGAGATTCATTTTAGAACAAAACCATATATGACACACTATATGATGCAAAGAAACCAAAACGTGCTGCCAGTGGATAGGAGACAGGTTGTTTGGGAAAAGAAAAGGCTAATGGAATTCTTGGCTGCACTAAAAAAGAACCCTTTATGCCATAGCACAAGCCCCAGTGAAACTGTATCTGGCCTATCATCTCTGTTTGGGGCTGTGATCCCGCAGCACCACGGAGTCCCCACCTGCTATACTCCCTGACTGCCTCCACCCGCACGCTTGCCTTGGGATGGCTCTCCTTGCAGCATCTCTCAGGATCTGAATGCAGCTCCCAAAGTGCTGCAAGGAGAGCATCTTTACAAGCTCGTAGTGTTTGCCTCTGCTGAATCATACTCTCTTTGGGAGCCTCCCACAGTAGCAAAGAGGGAACTAAGAAAAAATGGGATGCAGGTTTAACTGCATTAATTCCCTTGGTTTCATTCCTGACACCATCCAAGAGACCAGCTGTTCACCCTGTCCCTGAAACCTGGAGCCAACACAGCATGCCACTGTCACCCCTTCCTGTCCTCTGACCCAGGGGCAAGACCTCCACTGTTGGCTCCATCTGCCATCTTCACAATGTAAGGGCTGAGGATCTCTTCAGAGCCACCACACAGATTTTAAACTCAGGCAAGTGCCAATTTCTTGTATTTTCATTAACTGCACAAGTGTATTTTTCATTTAGGAACTGAAAGAATAGAGACAGGTAAGACCTGAACTCATACATATGGGAAGAAGGAAGGAACTTCTAAAATCCTAAGAAGAGCTTGAAATGTCTAAAGCATACGAGAGGGGGCCAAGTCCCAGCAAGAGGGACAATCCCAGCACTTGCACCTTCAGCCAGCGCCGCACCAGCCCCTTCCCCTGTTAAACCCCTGCCTTGAATTAAACATTTTAAGCAATTCAAGTAAATAAAAATGTGATACAGAATAGATACACATAGTCTATGGATACACACATCCCTGAAAAATAAAGTTATTAACATAATGTAACAATGAACAAGTGAGAGAAAGACAATGGTAAATGAAATTATATTATCATGACTCCAGTGCTCTGGCCTCTATTTCTGTTATTCAGTGACCCATCAATTTGAAACACATAAGCAAAAAGTCCTGACTAAAAACACCCTTCTATAGGCAGGTGATCACAGTCTTTCCGGCTAAAGCATGTTTATTGTGAGATCCTGGAGAAACTTATAGTTCATCTGTGGTTTTGTTGCTGTGGCTACACAGACAAAGACTTGAGCTCCTTTTCTGTCAGTGCAGCCCATAGCTCAGGGCATTCAACGCGTTAATTCTGCTGGGGCCAGATGAGTGATACCCTGGAGCAGATACGATCTGGCTGCTACCGATGAAAGACTCATTAAAATTTTCTTGCTGCGAACACACAAGTGCAAGAACAATTTTGAGTGACCTTGTACCTCTGCAAATGGCCAACGGCCAAACTCCTACCACTGGGTACGACCCTTGTACCGGAGCTAGAGAAAACAAATTTAACAAGACCATAGCTGCAAGGGAATACGCCTGAAACTTTAAAATCTTCCCAACATTTCCCTCACTGTGAGGCAGAGGGATTCGCTTTCACACAGAACAAGCCTCCACTTCATCCACCTTGTATCAGATAACCTTTTACATCCCGGCTCCCGGAGTTTTGTCTTCTCCGGGAGCTGTGAAAATTCCTCCGGTGCAGTGGCTGCGGTCAAAGATCGCATTTACAAGCGGAGCGCGATGCTGCCGGTAACCACAGCAACGGGGCACCCCCGGCCGAGCCCCCGGCCCCTCCGGTTGATGAGTAACTCGGGGACAATGGCTGCACCCAGCGCTCCCGCAGGTCCCTAACGCGCCCCGCCGAAAGGGAAGGGGGAGGAAAGCAAAGGCTGCAGCCCGAAACAAACCCCGGGGAAGGGGCACCAGGGAAGGCTCCAAGCTCAAACAGCAGCTGGGGAGACACCCGGAGCCGCTGGGTGTAATCATAAAGGGAGAATTGAAGCAAATTTTGTCAAATGCCTTTATTATTCTTCCTAAGGGATTTTTGAATGAGTATTTACAGCACTTTCTCATGTGGAGAAAACACGTAAGAATCATGAGTTGGATCCAGATTTTGGTCCTCCTTAACTTCAGAGCTTTCAAAAAGAAAGGGCAGACAAAAAATTGTTCAAAACATTGTTTCAACCATCAGTTCACCTGTAGCAATCCCTCTGCCAAGTGTAATGCCAAGTCCAACCATGCTGAGCTGCTTGAAAAATCTATTACTAAACATGTTTCAATATTCAAGTGTTTCTGAAATATTTTAAATCAGCTGCATATGTGAAAAGAAGAAACTTTTCTATGAAAGCAGAAACCCAGCACCTGCTGCAGCATCCTAAGAGCAAGAGAAGGCAGACATGTGGCAAGCATGGCTGTGTGCTAAAATGACAAAACCTGTCTCCTGTTATCTTATGAGCTTAGTGACCCTCCTGTGGATCTTCCTCACCTGATGAGACCCTGCAGACTCGCTCCAAGCTACTGCCTGACATCCCGACAAGGATGGAAAACTGGGAAATTCGGGGTGGTGCACACATTCCCCTCCAGGCTGCTGTGGCAGCACAGGCACACGATGTTGACATGGCAGTGCAACAGGTGAGAGAGCAGGGGCTGACAGCCTCTCTGTGTGCATTTCAAGGGTTCCTGATCTCACCTGTCCTGGCTCTGTCCTGAGAACTGGCTGTGTTTAAAGTGAGCACTTTGGACAAGTTTCATCTGGGAGAAGCCCAGTTCCTGCACTCACAAGTGACTGCACGAAGCACATCAAAGTGCACATCGCAGTGGGTAAGTGGAAATGATCAGCAGATCTGCTTCAAAAGCATACTTGTGATCTGAACTAAAATCCTGACATAGATGCACCTATGGTGAGACAGACTTAAACTACACCACAGCTTTCAGCTTTGCCCAACTCCCCAGACACCCTGATACAATACAAAAAAACAGCCCCCATTTCTCCCTCAGATGGATTTTCCCATACCCACAAACCCTGAAGTTACTATTCTGGAACTGATGAACTCTCACACAGGGAATGAAAGTAAAATAGATGGCTCCCAGGTCCTGCTCCTTTCAAGTCGATTGCAGAAGTCCCTTTGACTTCAGAGACAACAATACGAACAATAATAGGTTCTCATTAGGCCTCATTCCCAGCAGGGCTTTGGGTACTTCCAGAAATAACAAGATCTTCCTAAAGGTCTCTTTCTTTGTCTCTTTCTTTAATCCCAACAGGGCTGGAATTTGGGGTTAATTTTGTTGCAAGAGTAGGCATTGAAGTCCAGTGCAGCTCAAATCAACACCTCTCAATCTGCCACTATCTCCAAAGAGCTCGGGATTAGACCTTTCTTGCTGGGTAGCCAGGTAAAAAAGTAGCTTCCTAACAGATGGCTCTGGGCTAGCCACGAGTTTAGCTTTCATCTAATTAATATTCCTTGCATGTGCATGTGTTATGAAAGAATTGAAAGTAGGTGTATGGAATAAAGCACATCCAGGGACTCCAACTAGTGAAAGATAGAATTGCCAACAGACTTCTACAACCTCACCCCAGCCTCTGCACATATTTTATTCCTGGCTTAATTATCTTCCAATCTTTTCCCAGATTATCCAGCATACATTCCGATTCACTTTATATAGTAAAGATCCCATCCAAGAAACATGTGCCTCCTCATCTTATTTTAGTCTTATTGAGAAATACAGCACAGATATAGCAGTGATTCAAACAAATAATTACGTCTCTCTATAAAAAATCCCCACCATACTGATTCAATATAGTATTTCTAGATTTAGCATAAAAATTATTAGTTCATGTTCTCAACTCTATCTTTTTTATCTTCATAATTGTGTCCAGAGCCAAACACACTGATGACACATCTGGATCTGCCTGCTCCAGAGGTAAGAGTTAATTCCCGATCTTGTTTGGGTCTTTTCAGGCAAGAGACCAAACTTGTACAAGGAAGGATTTCCCAGGCTGTGCTTTTCAAGCCTGCTCAGAGCTGGTCATTCAGGGCTCAGTTGGAGTGTCTTCCTCGAATCCTTTCCTATTAATCTAGGGAACCAAGCTGTGATCCTGGTTTAGACCTAAAAACCTGGTGCCTTGCAATAGCAAGAAATTGGAACTTAATTCTCATTGAGTCATTTCTTGTAAAAAGTAATTAAAAGAAGCATTGATACACAAACAGCACTCCAGAGTCCTATTGTTTTACAAGTGACAGAAATCTGCATTTAGACAATGAAATAGGCTCTTCAATTTAAAGGGTCCCTTACTTAAAAAAAGGACTACAAAGGTGCATCTTGCAGCCTACTTTTCCTAAGGAATGTCTATGAGGAGGTTTCAATCACTATGACAACCTCTTTTTAATGCCAATGATTTTCTAGCCCAGACAACTCTTTCTTGAGAAAGGGCATGTTTTAAGGCTCTGCCAAAACTGTGGTTAAAAGCCTTGCTGACAAGAGAATAATCTATGAGGTTACCATTTTGGCAAACATGAGTTTTCAAAAAGAATCAGGAATTTTACATTACAGCTGGCCAAAAGATTGCTGCTGTGAAGGAAGAAAATAACAGAAAGAATAAGAAGGAGAAAAAAAAAAAAAAAAAAAAAAAAAAAAAAAAAAAAAAAAAAAAAAAAAAAAAAGGCCAGACCAACCTGCCATAAGCATGATTTGAGTAAAACATGGGTGTTCTGGGATCTAAAGGTTTTGGCATCTCATGAGTTTGTAAACTTATAAAGATGCATAGGGACAGATAAGGAGAAGATTATATACCTCTGCACATTTGCATTTTATTTCCATCCACAATAGGGATTTTTAAAAGCATTTGTCAGTCTTTATCTGCCAAGTCTCTGCCATATCTCCATCAACAAAATCAAATGCAACCATTTCTTGCCACTCATATTTACACAGCATTTCTTGTACTATATTGCCATCTCTCTCTAGAATAAGCAAATAAAGGGCTTCCCTTTCATCAGTGATTTGATGTTATTCCATAAGAATTCCCTTTCATCAGTAAGTTCATGTTTTTCGGTAGGAATTACCTCACGGGGAATCCGATAAAAGAGACTGTTCAATATTCACAGTGCAGTTCTCACCCGGTGCCAATTCAGAGGCACATTAACTCAGCCCCCTGAGTGCTCTGCATTCCCGCGGCATGGTTTGTACCATGGGGCCGCCCTGTTTTCCCTTTCAGTGAGGATTTGCACCCACCTAGGTTACAGCGAGCTCATTTTCTGTTCTGACATCTGACCCGATACTACTTTCATAGGGAGATGAACAAACACAGGTTACAGGGCACAGCTAAAACAGTAAATCGCAGTGAATCAGTGGCAGATGCTGGAGTGCAAAATGAGGATTCTGGAGACTCATCCCGTACAAATGGTCACGGTACCCAGGGTTTGCACGCAGCCTGCTGCAGGGGTGGCGGGTCGGCACGGGGAGAAACAGGCAGAGAGTGGTTTTGCAATCAGAGCCAGCACAAAAGCCTCAGCAGCTGTTGCTTTTGAATCTGAGGGATGCAAAGGCTGCACACACCCCCAACAAACGCCGGCATCAGCAGCTGACAGCCCCAACAACGCGTTGCAGGAATTGTTCCCTTTTACCGCAGTGGTGTTCTTCACACGTGTAGGTACACACACAAGAAAGAGGTCTTCAGTGTTATCCAATAACAATACTATGTTATACAATACACAATAGTCAAAAGAAAGGAGCTAATTTTATGTTAGGCATGACTGAGTAGAATACAGTGCTGCAGGGTAGCCTTTGACTTGCTAAAGGTACAACTGCTATACTGAGCCTTCTCTTCTAGAAGCAGCACATATGTATAAAAGAAAGAGATGTTACAAAAAACCCTACAACAATTAAAGGAGTTGGGGAAACACCTCTGTTTCTGAAAGAATCCACATAAACCTGTTTATCTGTTCCTCTGACTCACCAGGCTCTGCTGCTTCAGAAAGCTGTTGAAAGGGTCAAACTCTAACACAAGATACTGTCTCATGCTACTGCCACAATTTAGGTTTTAAAATGCTGGAACAGTAGTGGATCTCTCAGTATTTTTATCTCAAGAATAGCTGCAGTGATATATGGTCAAATACAGGCACATAATAAACTTGAAAAATGTAGCCATATAAGTCGATTTATAGGCTTCCTAGAGGTCCAGCCACCAAATGCCCAGTAATACTTGTGTATGTCATGCTATCATGAGAGAAAAAAAAATTAATTAAGCTCTGAAGTGTTAAGCCACAGGATTTGAGGATTTTTTTCTAGAAAGCATTAACGAATGCCTATACATTTGGCTTGTGAAAATAAGGTTTGACAGGAAAACTACACCAGTAAAGGGACAAAAAAGCAGATCTCACCTTCAAGACATGACATCCAGTTAAGGCTGTGTGTTCACAGCCCCCCAGACTAAGCAAAAAGGACCTCTGGGAGTGGGCAGGACATGCCAGCGAGGTAGGACTGGCAATGCTTCTCTCCATGAGAGCAACAAATTCCTTTCCCAAAATGCAGCCTTTTGCTCTTCGAGCAACAGAGCTATGAGAGCATAGTTAGCCCTAGGCTAGCTACAGCTTCTGTAGACAGATTAGACTGCCTCTCAGCTAAGACAAAGGCTGGTCCTAGTTTAGTTCTCCAGGACAGATGCTGGCCATGCTGGGAGTAGCTTGAACAGTGACAAACTCCTGCATCCATCAAAGTCAGCAGAAGCACAGGTGCAGAAAGTCAGCCTCAGCCTCCATAATCTGCTGACAGTGATGGCAAAAATCACCCCAGATGGCAACACCTCCCAGGCTAAAGCTGAAGACATAGGTCAATCAATCTAGAAAAGAGGTGAAAAGGCAAGAGAAGCTGTGACTTTTGCTGACCACAGACCAGGTTATTTCTTCTGTTGAAATATCTGTCAGGATACTTTGTCACAGAGCACCAAGATTCACCAGCAACCTGGTGTGCAGCTCTCCAGGTGGTCCTCTCAGCATCCCCAGGAACACATGAGAAAGCTGTAGTCACACACTCAGGGCAGCTGCTGGTAATGTGTGGCTTAGGTATGTGTGAGCAGTAGGGGAACTGATGGAAATACCCCCAGTCCCCTCTGCTCTGCTCTCCAACTGGCCTCTTACAGGCACCATTTACACATTTCCCACCACAAGGTAGAAACAGTACAATAGTCTTCAACATCTTCCAGTTTCCTGGAGGGTGATCTCAGCCTCTCAAGCAGCTGACAGTGAAGAACAGTTCCTGGTTCTGTTGCTGTCTCTGCTTCCCCTGTCTCCAAGGGTTTGGCAACCCAGGCAAATAGCTCCTGAAATTATCTAAAATCCAGATATTGCAGATACTGGAATCAAGGACATCAGTGGAGGATGCTTTAAATGACAACATGAGAAAGAGGAGTTGTCCAGGCTCCAGACTCCTGTTCCATTTGATATGAAAGGTTGGCCCAATGCACAGAAGACCCTCAGTTCCTCAAGGCAACTGATGACATTTCAGGCTTTTCTGCTCCAGAAGAATTACAGGAGTGCAATATCTCAGATGCCTCAGAGCAATGAGGGCTGTACAGAGGAGGAATGCCCAATGGAGAGGACTCTCTCTCAGCAACCTGGAGGGGGAAACTGATGGCTGTGGAGGCCTGTTCCCCAGACCTGAGCCACACAAGGGTCCTTGCAGATGTCTCCATCACAGCTCTGCAGTGCTTAGGAAAAGATTCAGAGCCTCATGCAAATTGCTCAGGCTTTAGGGAACTGCTCTATTTCAGTGACATATCAACAAGGCAGGGCTCAGCCTCAGCGAGATGGATGTCCAGTCCAGCACTGATGACCCATGTGTCAGCCAGCCATAGGGAGTGGTCAGCCAGCAGTATTTGGTCAAAACCAACTTTTATGATTCAGGTAAAAAAAGAGGTAGTCTACAAGACAACAGGAGCTTTGCAGTAAGTTTCCATTAAAGCTGGTAAGGCCCAAGTCACAGCACTGCCAGGTTCCCTCCTAGAGGCTTTTGGAGACACGGGTAACAATTTTAATATCCAAAATGCTGATGTAGGGGAAGGTAGCTAGGCTGTAACTCTGGAGCACAGAACTAGCCCTGCTTGGTTTAAACAAAATAGGCTTCCTTTGTGAGCCCTGCCTGAGGTGGTCAGCCTCTAACAAAAGACTACTGACAGTCCTCTGGCACAATCTCAAGCAATTCGAACTTTCTGCAGCTT
Organism: Brachypodius melanocephalos; assembly: GCA_013398615.1. NCBI lineage: Eukaryota > Metazoa > Chordata > Aves > Passeriformes > Pycnonotidae > Brachypodius > Brachypodius melanocephalos. Next base: position 4,085,114 of record VZSR01001299.1, on the reverse strand, counting down.
TTGCAGTAACACAGTTCACTTAAAGCTGTCACAGGCAGGAACTTTCCAGTAATCCTCATGTTAGCTCTTATGCTGGGTTAATAATTCCCTGCTCAATCATCTGTGACCAAGACACAACCAATACAATTCCGGTTAAGTCTAAAAGTGGAATCAAAAGCATTTATGGAAAATTTAAAAACATTAAATAAAGGAAATGCTGTATCATACTTGTGTGCAAGGCAAAGCAGAGTTGCTGGCTTTTTTCATTTTATTATAGTGATTTATAATCCAAAGTGGAACCAAGATCAAGCCTCTATGACCCAATAGCAAACACTTTGATTTTTATGTCCTTTGAACAATGATGCATAAGATTTTCTGCTTTTTATTTTTGTCCCTATTTTAATCAGTAAACAGAGACAAATTTAACAACTAAAAATAACATCCAATGTTGTTGCCAAGTGCTGAGGTCCCATTTTGGGTGGAGTTGTTCTCCAAAATCCTGGCGACAGGGGCCCCATGAAGACACTCTCCCACAGCACCATGAAGCTCCCAAAGCCCTGTACTCCATATGCCAAGCAGATAATATTCTCACTGCTTTGGTCTTCTTCAGAAGCCTACAGAAATCTTCTTTCTTGAGCTGATTTCGACTTTGTTAAAAAAATTCTGTGTGTTCTGATTTTAGCAGAAAGAGCTCTTGTAAAAAAAGTAATGATCTGTCCACATGCATTCACCTTGGTCTTTCTATCACAAAAGGCTGAGCAAGGCAGTCTAAGAAAGCAAGCAGCCACACCTGCCCCACCTGAAAGCAAAATCCTGACCAGGGAGACAGCACCGTTAAAGGAAAAAACAGGGATTTTCCCTTAGCGATCCAAAGGCAATTCACACAGCAATTAAAGTATCAAGTTCAGATGTGCTCACAACTCATGTGGTTATAAAAGCAAAAGTATCCAGATGCATAAACAAATAAATAAACAAACCGTGAATGGGGTGAAACATGGTTTAGCTGGTAAAATCATCTTCACAGTATATTACAAGACTAGGAGCACTCCTCATAGGATGGAAAGACAGATGGCTAAAATGAAGCATGACAAGGCAATATAAAATCACAGCAAAAAGGGAAACCAAAAATAAATAGTCCCTATCCCTCATAATATAAAAACTAAAGATCACCCAGTGAGATGATCAGGCAACATGTTTTAACAGGAAACAATTTCTGCAAGTGTGTGCATCTGAATGGTGGGGACTGTGATCAGGAACTGGGGAAAGCAGAAACTTCAGAGGGATTAAAGAAATTGAGAGATGAGGGGGCCATGGATTGTGGCACTGACTTGTCCCACAGTGAGTTAACGTCATCATTGGGGAAACCTGCAGCCCCAAAAGCCCTGGAACATCTGCCTGCTGCGAGCTGGAACAGTGCAAGGAGGGAAGGATCAGTCTGTACTTGTCCTGTTTCTCATACACTTTCCTTAGTACATGTTGCTAGGCAAAGCAAGAGTGGGGATATTAGCTTGGACACCCCTTTGGCCTCATAGCATTTAGCAGGTCTGAGAGGTGATGCTGATGGCACTAAATAAAACAGGGCATCACAGACAGAGAGACAGACATACATAGTGCTGCCACATAACACAGCAGTGTTAGCCCTGGACCTGGTGCAATTTTTGGCAGGTGCAGCAGCACTCTGCTGAGCTGGCTCACTTGCAGGGACAGATCTGGCCATACCAGGATGGACAAAGCAAAGAGAACCGTTCCAGCCCAGCCAGCCTCTGCCATTTAACCTGCAGGGCAGGGAAGCATACCTGTCTTGCTTAATGAGCCTCTGTAAACATTAATAGGGCAGATCTCTAAATTACTTAAACATGCAAAGCAGGGGTTAAAATCATTCAGATTCTCTTCTGCTGTCTGTATGGCAGTTGTGCTCAGTGATCTCACACATCAATAAAAGGGCCACTCAGGTTAATTGGAGGATATATCTTAATTACCTATATGCCTGGAACTGACCAGGCAACCCAGCCAAGTCCCCATCCCAGTGGCCTCCTAGCTCTAAAATGAGCCACGCCAGGAGATCCCCTTACACTGTTTACCTGCTTCTCCTCCAGCCTCGCTTTCCCTGAAACAGAAGGAAGTCAGTGTACTTTTTGACTAACAAACTCACCCAAAGAGGGTGTGCTGTATCTCACAGAAATTGTAATTCACAAAGCAGGATACACCCAAAAAACGTCTCCAGCAAGCAGCAGCTTTTCCCAGAGGCTTGCTTTGTGCATATTATATTCAAGACCACGCTTTCATGAGACTGTTCCTGTCTGCAGAGATCAGGGTGAGGGAGCCCCGGGGCTCCTTCCCGCCCACGGCCACCATCCCGGCTGCTCCCACGGCTGCTCCTGGCCACCACCCTGGCTCTGCACCCACAAGGGCTCTCATCTGCAAATCAAACAAGGTTCTCCTCCCAAAGCTTCACAACTGGGTCTACCTTCCAGTTCCCCTTTACAGGAGGTTTTTTTCTCATGCAGGAGAAAATCATCCCTGACTGGATTTCTTCTGATCAACGCCAGGGTGAGGGACAGAGTAATCCTGGTGTCCATCTGGCCACCTTCTCATGCCTCCACCTGGTTCCTCCCACTCCATTAAGACCAAGACCTGTGATTTTATGCCACAAGAGAGGTGGAGATTCCAGCATGTGGTGAACATCTTTAACACACAAATGCCCAAGAGAAGAGGGAGAATGATGCCAAAGTTCAAGAGATAGCAAAGCAGTGCCTTTCCTCACTGCACTGCACAAACCTGGCTTCAGAAAAGTAGTCACCGCACTTGAAACCAAAACACTGAATAATTGCAGGCTGCTCAGCCCAGCACTACCTATTGTGCAAAGTCCTCTGTACAGGTTTCCACACAAATGAGTGATTTGAGCAATTTTGGTCAATTTTAATGATCGGGACAGCAAAAAGGGAACCCCAGGTGCAAGCACACTAGTTTATTCTCAACAGTTGCCCTGCAGTAACGTGGTTATCCCTGTTCAGAGCCCCTGGGTAGTTTGGTGTCAGTCACACACAGACTTTTTCCTCTGACTCTGGCTGACAGGGACTTCATGGGCCTTCTCCAATGGCTCCAGAGAGCTGCAAACCAAAGGGAGATAACAATTTAACCACCACGACGCCCATTTCCCAACTCTGAGCATTTCTATACAAACCATTGCAGGAACCTGACTCTCATGAGTCACCCTGTTTAGTTTGACTCCTCTCCTCTGCTCCTCAAGGAACACAAGCCAGCACAGGCCAAATCCTACCCCGTTGATACTGGCTCATGAAATCAATTACAGGAAGCTGCTTCTCAGATTGCAGGGCCCTGTGTGCAGCCAACAAGCCAGTGATGGAACACATGCAGATACATCCTGCATACACCACTTGTCTCCATCCAATTTTTTTCCCCTCTCTCATGAGTTTTCTAAACTCATGGATTTCCAGACCTATGGTTTGGAGGAAACAAAGCAGGAGGGAAAAAGAGAACCAGTGTGGACAAAACTCAAGGTAGCCTGAAATCCCAGCAGCCTCCCCAGAATATTTCTCTCCAACTGGTGGGACTGCACCCATCTCTGCAAAGATGGAGGCCTTTTTTTTTTTTTTTTTTTTTTTTTTTTCTTGGAAGTGTAACCAGAGTTACCAGAACAATCCTCTGAAGCCAGCAGTTTCCTAAAGTGTGAGAGAGGCCAGAGACCAGCCCTTTTCTATTCCCCCTCTTTGTTTGGATGAGGAATTTGCAATCCAAATCCTAGCCACACCAGAGCAAGCAATGAGCCTAGCTGCTGTAAAAAGGATCTTAGAGAGCTCAGGAGGCTGTGTGCCAAGGAGCTGCTGTGAGACAAGGTGAACTGAGTTAGAAAAAACCCCGTATGTATATAATAGCATTAAGACAGTAAATAAAAAAACCTATCCTGCAGTGCAAAGGAATGTGATAGTTACTGAGTGCTCCCCTATAGCTGCAAAGAGTCCTTGAAATATTAACAGGGTTATCAGCATTCACTTATCAGTTACAGTAGTGCCTAGATAATTCAAAGGACTGAGCCAGAGCTCATAAATATGTACACTTTCTCAATACAAAACTCTTATTATCAGAGAATTTGTTAACTTTTTAAACTGAAATTTGTTAATCTTTTAAATTAACAAACTTAGAAAGGCAGCAATCTACAGGAAAAATATATTCAGTTGTTGATTGTTGCATCCATTTATTACTATTTTTTCATGTGTTCTTTGTGTTTTCAAGATAGGTGTTTTTAAATGTGTTTATTGAGGTTTTGATATTAGTACAATGCAGCTGCATTTTGTATCACAAAATCTCTGGTAGGTTCAAGCTGTAGAATTTTCAGGTGGCAGAAATTCACACAAATGAAAGCTGGGAGCTCTGTACCCACAGAAGTGGTGAGTGCTGACACTCTTGCCTACATGGATTTAGGTGCTGAGTACTGCACACAGAGCACTGGAACAAATCCTTCACTTGATATGAGTCCATGTGGTCACACAGGCCTGAGGGAGGGACAGTACAACACTTTCATAACTGAAAAGGACTTTCTAGAAACTTTTGACCTTCAAGAGGGACATAATGCAAGCATGGGCAAAATTATGTATCTCCTTCAAGAAAAAGCAGCAGAGAAACCAGCAAGCCAAGGGCAGAGCCTAAACCCACCTAATTACTGCCTTCTCTTTAACACCATCCCTATGCCTGTCCAACCATGTGCTGAACTGCTCAAACATAAGGCAACAGAAATCCTACTAAAAGAAATAAAAACAACAAGAAAAATTAGTTTTGCTTTGGCTGCAAATGCAAAGCAGCCCTAAGCTACACGAGGGGCTGACTACCACAGCTCCTCTCCACCTCTGCACTGGAACTCGTCTCATGCTGCACTGAACTGTTTCTTCACACCAAGTAAGAACTTTTTTTCTGTTTTGTTATTGCTAGTTTGGCTTCTTGTCAACTCTCATCCTCCCTTGCATTATCTTCTACTCATTCAATGAACTCAGCTGTTTCTTCATGCTAAGTCAGAAGCTTGTTTTGTTGGGGTTTTTATTGGCAGATTGGCTTTTTAGAAACTTGGTGGATGGAAACTGCCCAGCACAAGGTCATTCAGGTGATGGGAAGCAAAGGGCTGTAACAGCCAGGTTGGTTCATCTTTGCTGCAGCTTGCATCCTGCGACATTTGTGAATAACTTCCAGCCCCATCCATGCATCTGTTGAACCAGGTTACCTTGTGGATTCTTTACCTTCTTTCGATACCAAGTGTAGGAGAAGATAGCAATGCTGTTACCAACACACAGCAAATTACACAAGCTCAGGCAGTTCAAAGGGCTAATTACTCCCAGTTTTATTAATAGTAATAGTTTATTAATAATAGCTTATTAATATGCATGTTTCATTTCTGCAGTAAAAAGAGAACGGGAAATAATTTTTCCACCAGCAAGTTCAATTTTCTATTTAAGGAAGGTTCTCAAGGAAATATGTAGTATATACATAATATTACTTAAAACTACGAAGCTTATCAATTTATCAAGCTTTATCTTAAACCCAGCTACACTTCTTCACATCCCTTCACAGAGAGGTTACCCCAGAAATTTCTTTCCCTGAGGATTTCAAACTGCCTTCTAACATCCCACCTAAATTTATTATGTTCACTTACACATTTTTTTTCTTTAAACTGCTCTGCTCCTGTACTTCAGGGATGCAGGTAGCAGTCATAGCTGCCTTTGGTTTTTATTTTGCAATAAGAAAGATGCAATCTTCTACCATAAATGATACATCTGGTAAAACAAATTCTCTGTTCCCCAATTTGTTCTCTTTACAATATACATTAACTTTCATTGACTAGGAACAATTGGAATTGGAGAGAGATGAGATTTGCAGTGCCTTGTACAACAGCATGTAATACTTCACTTTATACAATAAACCCATCTGACTTATTAAGCCCCTGTGGTGGAAGCCCCATGCACCACTGCATTTTTCCATTGGTCTGATGTTTCCATGTATCCAAACCAACTCAAATACATAGACTGGGCAGTCAAGAAAATTAAGTCACCCAAATACTGTAATTTCAGAAAATGGAGTAATTTTCCATTCCAGTATTCAACAAGCACTTTAAGTAGTATATGAGTTGATGGAGGACCCATCTCCAAAGAGAGGGCAGTGTGACCCCGGCATATCACACCCAGGTAACAATATATTGATTTCTTCAGAGAAGCAGCAGCATTTCCTCCAAACAAGCTGCAACACATGATCCAATCAAAATAAATGAAAGAGGTGCTGAAATGCCATCACATGGAAGCTAACCTGTTCCAAGAGATTTCGTGACTCATAAATTATCATAAAGAAAATTAAATGCTACAAAATACCTAAGAACAGAAATAGAAAATAAATTAATCAAGATGTCTAATAAGGAACAGAAACAGTGGTGCTTTCTAAGTGTTGGATTATTAACTATTGTGCTTTCCAAAAGGGATTACATTACCCTGAAGTTCTAATGGATCAGCTTCTCATTTGCTAGAGGACCAGCTCTCAGGTGCCAAGTTCATTCCCCACCCCATTACCTGACCATCTCTGCAAGGTGCCTACACCCATGGACCCCTCCCACTGCATCATGAGGATAGAACTGGGATTCACCAGGGAAAACCCATCCCCGGGGCAGACCACCAGCTCATTGCCTCCTGACTGCCATGAGTGGAATCCAGAAAGGGACGACACAGGTCACAAAACCAGTCAGAGCCTTGGTTTTGATAATCATGGCAGAATAAAAGGGAAAGGTATGGTAAAAAGAGAAAAGCACTGGAAATGCAAATACATGGCTGTGAAACCATCAGGCTGAGCTCTCTGTTGAGTGCATGGACAGATTCAGTGACCCTCAGGGAATCTTACCTGCTGAATGAGCCAAGAATACGCCTTGCTGGGTATTAGGCAATGCCATGTAATATGACTACAGCAGTAAACACAAAGGCTCTACAGTGCAAAGAACAACACTGGGAATTTCACAACTGTTGAAATCTCAGCCTGATTTCTCTAAAATTCAGTTTCATCACAGGAACAAAATTTAATTAGGGTTTTCTTATCATTAGTCACTTATATAAGTTCATTGAAATATCTGAAAATGCACAATATCCAAATTTTATGCAGCACTAAGCCATCCTTGATGACCCATAGGGCATGTGTAGAGCTCGAGTAAAGTTGTTTGCCCCATGGGATGCTTTCCAGTCTGAGGAAGCTTTCAAACTGGCCGTCACTTGTCACTTTACTTTCCCTTTAGGCCTTGAAAAGAGCAATGAAATCTTTTAACAGCTACAGACTTATCACAGAGACTCAGCAAAAACCCAGGGAGTCACTGACACAACCTCAGAGCAGGAGAAACTCTCCTGGAAGACTTGCCCCAGGGGGAAAAAAAAGGATGGATACTTAACTGCCAGAAGTGGTGTGAAGAATTTTATCTGATCATCTCAGCATCTCAGCTTCAGACCAGTCTGATGCAGGCTGGCTGAGATAAAGGAGTGAATCAGTCATCTCCACTTAAGAAATCCCCACCACTTGGCAAAGGACATATTTTAAAAGCAGATTGTACAAAAGTTTGTAAAACTCAGTCATACAAAACAAGCATGTTCACTGCACAGAACAGAAAACATATCCTCATCTCTCAGTTCTCACCTGAGTTTATTGCCATTAATCAGTCATGTCCATCAATGCTGTTAGCAGTAAATAGGAATTTCTTAGTTTAAAGCCTCTTAAAGTTGAATAAAGTCCCAGACACGGTTATTATGTGAGCCATAGGGCAGCTGAAGCACAAAGGCACAAGTCAATAAACACAACTGCACCTTTTCACAAGGGATAGGAAAAAAATACAGTCACCATCAATACCCTGACTGGGCCACACAGGTGTTGCTCCCACAGACTGCAAAGACAACAAGCACTGACACTCAGTGTGCAGCATGCCCTGCAATCTGGAGCTGGACACAGATGTCCCATGACTGCTTGTGCTGGTGACCTCTGTGGGACAGTCAGCACCTTATGCTGTGGCTCCCTGGGCTCTGCACAAGGAGAGGGGCAAAGGATGGTGTCTGCAAAACCTCTGGAAGCTGCAACCAGCAGCCATCACTGCTGAAGTCTCAACCCCAGAGCTGCCAGTGGAAGCGCAAAGATTGCACGGGCAATGCACTGGTTCACCAAGCACATCTCAAGGCGCATCCCAGGAAGGGATGGACCCTGCCCCTCACCCTGCACCAACACACCCTCCTAAGTGACAGCACAGTGGTCAGAGGAGGGTGCAGAGTGGATGAGAAATCTGCCCTGCCTCCCCAAAAGCAAGAGGGAAGGCAGTGACAAAGGAGGCTGCCGCACCATCAGCAAGCCCCGTGCCTGGTGGGCAGCTGCCAGCCAGCTCCCTGCTCCTGCTGCAGACACCACGAGCCAGGCCCAGGATGTCCCCAGCACTGCCATCTGTTATCTCACAGGGCAGTCACTCAGTGGATGCCTGCTGGTTATCCTCATTATTTACAGCAGGTATTACAAAAGCAGCCCAACAAGGTCTCTGCTGTGCATGGCCCTGTACAAACTTGCAGCAAGCAAACTCCAGAGATGCAGCACCTCACCTTGCTGCACAATGGAATAGGGCAAAAAGATCCAGCGAGTGCTAAGTGAGAAATGAGAAAAAAACATGGAAGAAGGAAAGAGGAACACCAGCATGTATTGTGTAACAAGCTTGCAGCATCTACCAGGTCCCAGAAATATGCCTAGGGTTCCCACTCTGCATAACCAGTGCAAACAACCAGTGCCTGCTGTCAGCAGCTTGGTCTATGAACCCAGGTGCCACAGTGCCAAACTCAATGCAGAATAATGTCGGGTAGCTTGGTAAGTAGGACTTGAAAGTTAATCTGTCTTATGTATCGATCAAAAAACCTCAGAGAAATTTACCCCCATCACTCTTAACTTAAAAAATCCTTTTACAAACACCCTGCAAAACTAACCAGAAGGCACCAGCAGGTTCATGAGCTTGAGAAACTGAAGTTAAGATGGGATTTAAACTAGCAGGCAATTACCTGCCAGATGGAGAGCTCATCATGCAGAGCACACATCACTAAATTACACTGTGTCAGTAAGAGGAGGCAACATCAGAAATACACTCCGTGAGAAGGGAAACTGAGTCAGCCAACGGGACAGTTCAGCCCAGTTGTTGCTGCCAAGAGACCTTTTCCACATGTGTGTGTGGGGCAGCACTGGCTGTCTACAGCAGCAGCGAGCACGCTGCGGGAAAAGCCACTGCATCCAAGAGACGAGCAGCAACATGTCGGTAATTACTAGCAAGTCTATCATCATGGCAAACTGCAGTGAGAAAGAGGATTAAACAGTAGGTGAAGATGGGTTGGACTCTGAGTATTTAGCAGCGTAATTTAAGTCTGAGTCCATGAATTCTTCCATAACTGACCCTTTAGCCCATGCAGCGGCTGCTCCACATAAAATCAGAACACATTTACAAATAGTTAAAGCCAGGAGGCAAACAAATCATCTCAGATCAATAGGAAAGTACTCCATGGAAACTCCCAGGGTTCTTGCTTATTTTACCTTTGATTTCCCAGGCGAGAAGAATCCAGTTCCTGGTTACAACCAGAAGTGACCTAGTCTTGACATGGCCTGAATGGCTCTCATGATCCCACTATTGTCATGCCCTGAAGAGCATCCAGCAGCTGAGGGCAAAAGCCAGATTGCCCACACTGCTGCTGAAGAAGAGGTGTCCATGCACATGAGCCAGAAAGCCTCCTCTCCTGTGCCCTCCAAGAGTGAGTGTGATCCTGTGGCTTACGGCACTTACCAAAGAGAGGGGAAATGTGAGTCCCACAACAGCTCCTGAGCCTTCTTCGGCTCCCCTTTACCGCATAGCACAGTGAGAGCTCTTAGATCAAGGGCTGGAGCCCAGCCCATCTCTGCCCTGCTGAGTGTCCTGATCGCTGTGCTGAGTGAAGTGCCCAAGCTGTAGTGGGATGGTATTTCAAGTATTCCCACTTTATAGGACACTTAACCGCCTAAAACAGAATAGGGCTGCAGGCAACAGGCACCTACAAGTGAAATGCTGTAGCACTTGCTGGTTAGACCCAAGTCCTCTCACTGGACCTAAAGCATGAAAGGTGCCAAATGCCTCTCCCTAGTCACGTTGAGTGGTGCCCGCAGTGTCTGGAGCCTGCTAAAACAAGAAATGCACTAGTGTGGGACAGCTTTTATGTGATTTAAACTAAATGCACACAGCCAAATCAATTTTAAAACTAAAAATCACAGCTTGGATGTTCAAGGGTCTCCTTTAGAAACAGAGTCAGCACAAACACCACTGCAAGCAGACAAATAAATGAGAGGCTGAGCCAGTTCCTGGAAAGTTCAAAAGTGCTGTGACAGGAATTCAATGCAATAAGCTCAGTGACTTGCTAACACCAGTTTTGAATAGGGTCAAGGAGTCTGATCTGTGGCTAGTGAAAGGAAAGAGCAAACCCAACCAATCCAGCAGATCTTTGTGCCCATGATGTGTGCTCTGGTGGCATGGCAGCTACAGAGATCCACCTTGAGTAAATTAGCTTCCAAACCTAACAGCCCCTTGGGATTTAACAGCAAAGACAGGCTGCCAGGTGCTGCCCATTGCATCCTGGAAACTCAAATCTAATAACATAGTTCTTGCTTTGCCCGTTTTGGTGGGCTTCAGAACCTTTTGCTTCTTCCTGAAACTGGGCCTAGCCCACAGACTCCATGGCAGGCAGGAGATGCCATGTTGACAGCAGTTGTTAACGAGGGATTTTTCTTTTGCCTCTTTCAAAAAACACTGAAATGTTTTGACCATATGTGTCATTTCTAAAAGTGCTGGAGAGCTGATGGAATGTAGCATCTACCACGTGTCAGGCAATGGTGTTGAAAACAGATTACTTTCCTTTGTATGTGATAAACATAACATGTCTGTGTTTATTATGTGGTCCCCTGAGGATTTATTACAGGTTTGCCTTTCCATTTATTTGCTTTTTTTGTGCTTGGCAAGGGTAAACACTGGAATAAATATGAAGGTGGTTACAGCTTAGCAGCATTAATGACTTGCTGAAACAAAGTCCAACAGTTTTCCTTTCTCTCCAGCAAATCCTACTTTTCTGTTCAAGTGCTTTTTTTTCAAGCGCGAAGATCATCTTTCTGGAGTAATTTAAAATTTTCTTTCTTTTCTTTCTTTGTTGAATGCCAAATCCCCATAAAAGCATACTTTCCCCCTTCCTTCACTCAATCCCTTGACAATATTTAAAGTATATCCTAACATTACCCATGGCAAAACATTTTCCTCTTTGCAAATTACAGCCTCTCCCATCTTTCCTATCTAGTCTGCTAAGCCTGTTACTACAGGTAGTTTGCTGTAACAGAAATAAGTACAATCATTACTCCAAAAGAAAACAAACCCTTCCGTTTTGGCTCACACATTCAGGGTGGGTTCATCCCACTGAACTTCAGCCACCTAACAACAAGGCAATCAGCCCAAGTCAGTCACTTATGCTCCCTCTTTAATCAGTGGAGTGAGATGGACATTTCCAGTCAACAGCCCTCCTGCTTATCAACCAGTCATGGCTGCAGCCTCCATTTGAAGCATTTGAAGAGATATAGGGGATGATCATGGTACTAGATAGAGATCTGACCATAGAAGCCAAACTGTACCTTTGCTAATGCTGTTTTCAATCCAACAAGATCAACACATTGCAAGTCATTCTCAAGCAAAGTCTTACGAATTTAAAAAAAAAAAAAAAAAAGCGCATTAGGCAAATCTCAACAGATTTCAAAAATTCCAATGCAGATGACATCCTGCCCCTTTTGGAAAATTGTATTATTTCTATAAATAGCTCAGTGTTTTTCAATACTGGAAAAAGAGCTCCATTGGCGGGGGGGGGAATAATAATACTGTCACTTGTCACAGAAATACAAAGTGGCAAAACTGAATTTAATTAAGTTTCAGATGTTCTTTGTTTCAAGTGGACAACCACTGTAAACAAATCTTTGAAGAACTGAACTCCTTGTCAACTTGTTCTGTACTTTGATTTATGCAATCTTTTGTCCAACTAGTCTTAAAAAAGGAGCAGACAACAAAAAAGCCTATCATTCAGAAAAGACAGTACTACCATGCTTGTTTCTTGAATGGCAAAGTAGACATCAGAGTAGTTAGGAGTACTATATTACCTAAAACATCATAATTCCCACAGAAACCAGGACAGAAAAACTGTATCATGGAAGATTGCCAAAGGCTGTCATTAGATCTGATCTGAGTATCTTCAGCTCTTCTAACCCTCCTACATTTCCTAAATACTTTCCATAGATATTTTTGGAAATGCAAGTCAGTAGGCCAAAGGAAGCCAAAAGAGATAGTTGCCCAAACCCTGTAACTTAGGCAATACTGAGGTAAGCAGGTAAGTTGTGTTGTTATCTCAAGTACTTAAACATAGAGAGCTTGTCCTCACCAACTAACTCTCAAAACCCTGAGGGCTTACAAAAGAGAGGGTGAAGGAATGGAGAGCAGAGATCTTGTGTCTTGACATTTGATCCTTTCCTTACTCATCCTCCATGCATGAGCGTTACTGCTAGAGTTGCCTACACTGCTAAATATTGAAAAGGTACTTGCACACAGGTTTAAAGAGGCTTCTGCTTCACATTTAGTTGTTTCCTGCTCTAACTTTCAGAGCAGTCATATTCCCAGGGTCTTCGTATCAGTCTCACCTGACCCACAAGGGAATTGAGGGGCCCAGTGAAACTGGAAGTCAAACCTGGTACCCAACATAACCAGATGGATGTGAGCTCAGCTATGCCAATGTTTGCAGCAGCTGAACCAGAACCACCCTCATAGGTGTGGCATGCTCTCACACAGCCCTGGACCCATGAACTCTGAGCACCCAGCCAGCCCAAAGACTGGAGACAACTTGTCAGCCACAGGGGTGTCTGACAGACCTGCTGCACACTCGGGGGAGGAGGCAGATCATGAATGAATCACCCCAAACTCTCTGTGAAGATGCTGGGAGACACCAGGATTCAAAGATGCTCTGATCAAGGTGCTCTGCCAGACTGCTTGAAATGTGAGGATATCTGGGTTCGTATCCAAGTGTCTGCTAAGGGTCTCTCAATCACCCTACAGAAGAGCAGTGAGCAGCTATTTACTTCACCTAATGTTATACTTTAAAACCTCACATTATGTTCCTCAGTCATAGGATGTCTGAGAAAATTTATTTAGCTCCAAGACGGGAGTCAGCAATGGATGGGGGTTAGTTCCAAGGTACTAAGAATATACACTGAAGGAAAATGGACCATTCAGTGAGCAGATGTAAAATGATAGGCTTTATCAGCAGCCAGACACTTCCTCAGGTAACGCTTGGGATGCTGGAGATAATGAAGTATAAAATCCCACTGCTTCACATCACCTACTTTCCCCATCACTACCTCTACTGCAGGTTTACTATCTTGCTAACATCAAAACTTAGGAAACTATTCCTGTATTCTAAACAAAGGGTTCTTTTGCCGTTACTTGGACAACAATTCAATGTTTATTCTGTATTTGGCTGTTTGCAGCGAGTTCCTCAATCCCAGCCTAAAACAATTCTGAAATGCCTGACCAGAAAAACAGAACAAGAGAGGATTCTTCTGAACTCATGAGCGCAGTTCAGAAGGTAGAATATTTCAGTGATGTCTGAGATAGAAGCAAATCACGAGAGTATACACCAAGGAAACCAATTCTTTAACATACCCTGAGGCTTAAGAAGTAATCAAAAAATATAAAACAGTAACTAATACAATTTTTAAAAATGCTTATTACAACTATCTCCTCATTTGCAAATAGTGTGAAAATAAGAGGAAAGAAGTTTTCAAGGTAATCTCATCACCATACTTCTCTACATTTAATTTCTTTCCCATGAGACTGTTATCAAGTAAAGGCTATTAGATCTTTCTCACTGTCATATCTCCATTCTCATTCTTCTTATACTTTCTCCTTGTTACCTTAGCTTCTTTCTTTCCCAGAATTTGCTGAGAAAAGTATCAACATTTTATTTATTGACAGGGAGAATATAGCTTTTATCTCAGTAAACAGTTCCTTTGTCAGTCAGACTTCCACTAAATATTTTCCCCTCATTGCCATAGATGTTTTCCTGCCTTTTAAAACAAAAATACACCACTCCTATGAAATCCAGGCATGAAGTGGAAGGAAGCCTGTAGGGAAGCAACAAGCTAACCACAGCCTTGTTGCTTTTTATCAGCTGGAACACATAATACAGCTGAAAATGGAAAGTCCCATTGCAGCAGGCTGGAAGGACACACATCAATGCACCTAGTTGTAGCAGAAGTTAGAATATGGAACACATATGGATGCAATAAAGGATACAGGTAGCCACAGCAGATCCAGGAACTACCCTAACTTTAATTGATGGTCACTGTTCTTGATTTGCTATTTTAGGAAAATAAATGTAAATGTTCAAAGTCACCACTATTAGCTATGATCTATCATCCTTCAGTTCCACCAAATACACCACACAACAACTGGGGATACAATCCTGCAGCTTGTGGTATCATGCCATCTTTCTGAATGTGTCCCTCATCACTGCCTCCCAGCCTGGCAGCCTCTACACCACTGCCTCCCCCCCTTGCTCTGCAGTGGGATGCATGAGGGAAGTGCAAGAGCCCAAGGTCCTTGGGACACCAGCGTGCAAAAGCCCTGCAGCCACACAACAGGCTCCAACACCTCTCCTGCTCCAAGGAAAGGACTCTCCACCCATCCATCTCCATCATCTCCTGATTGTATAACTCACAGGGATCCCTATACCAGCTGCCTGTAGGACTGTTTCCCTGGAAGGGGGGCCATGGAGAGCAGCTTGGGTGCTAAGTGCCAGTTTGGGTGATAAGTGCCCCTTGCTGTTCCTGGAAGTATGTCCTTAGTGGTAGCCAGAAGCAGCGACCCTGCCCTCAAAGCTGACAAGGCAGAGCCCACCTGCCCTGCTGCCCAAAGGTGGGGACATGAGGCTGCCCAAAGGTGGGGACACGAGGCTGGGCTGTGCCTGGTGCTGCCCAGGTGTCCAGGACACATCCTGAGAGCTCACAACACGCTCACCCTCCTGTCCAGAGGTGTCCCTGTACATACAAGGATACCTTCTCGCTAGAATTTCCTTTTTCCCTTTAATCTCAAATCTTGCCACATCCAAGTAATGCCCCAATACTTTGTATCTCAGGCAGAGCTGCGTCCTCACCTTTCTCGGAAGGGTTGCTCCAAAGTATTGCATCATCTGTATTTGTACGGAGAAGGCACAGACCTGGAGATTCAGGTTCATTAGCAATAATGAATTTTAAATTACAATAATAATTAAGATTCTTTACTAAGTTCTGAGCAAAAATTCCTGAAGTTGATTGTAACACAAACAAGCTCTATGTTAATTTCTATTTGCCGATAGTCAATAACCTCACTGAATGCCACCGGATATTTAAAGCTAAAGAAATGTAAAAGATGATAATTGAGCTTGCACAGTCCTCAAAAATGCTTGGGTGTCTATCCCTCACTGCCTGAGGTGCAACACCTTCCCAGAATTGTATATTGCATGTTGCGTAATATTATGCATTTATCCGGACCACTCAAAAGCTGTAGCATCCAGCCAGTTTGGGGTTTGTCTGCACTGCTGATTTAGGCTGGGTTCCCAGGGGAGTTTGCACACACAGCTATTGTATCCCACCGAGCTGTCGTTGATGATAAGTGGGACTACTTGTGGCAACACAGCCAAGCAGGTGCCAGCATTGTTTGCAATGTGATACCCAGGAAAACTTGTGTAACATTTCTGCAAAGCTGATGCTCATACCAGCCTTCCCCCTGCCGCCCCACCAAGAACTGCAATATAATGTTTAACAAGCAAATGCAATGTGACTTCAGCAATGTTTAACACATTTTTTGACCAAATAAATCCCGATTTAACATTATCATGAACATCACCGTGGACAAAAAGTAATTATATTTAACCATCCTGTCAATTTAAGCCATGTATTTATTAGTAACACTAAGAAATCACAGACTGATGGACTCTCGACCACCTGTTTCAGAAGGTCAGAGTAAAATCCTGCCCCTCCTGGAAAGTAGGGACAGGATTTCAGCAGAGTCCAGATTTCATCCCAGTTCTTAAAACAACACAATGTGCAGACATGGGAATATAAAGCCAAAGCTCTGCCTTCCTGTAGGAAAACCTTGAAGGTACACTAGAAAAAGGAGAATGTGTCTTTTTAAGGGACCCCTGGAGCACTTCTGGAACAGTTGCATGCAAAAAGGGTCCGGTTTGTTCACTGGGATGGCTCTGTACAACAGGCACAGGCAGAGGGGCATCCAGAGAGATTCACTTCAAAAGAGACAGACTTCAAAAGCTCCTTCCCAACCCAAAGCAAAATGCTAATATCCACACCACCCACACTGCCTGTGTTGGTTCCTGACTGGCTGTGGGGGCACAGCCCACGGGTACCCCACGGGTACCCCAGCACCAGGCAAGGGCAGAGCCATGCACGCCCCGAGCCTGCCCCAGCTGCTCTCCACCCCACAGAGCTTCTGACAGTGCTGACACGAAACTTCTGACAGCCTTATGAAGCCTATTAGCTCCCTTTGCTTGGTCTTCATGATTCTTAAATTTTGTTTATAAGCAGTAGGCATGAATTACCATGCTTATTTGAATAATCCCCAAGTCAAATGAAGGAGTGCTGCGTTTAGCCACGTATCAATGTCTCAAAGTAACTCAGTGGAGTAGCAGGGCTCCTCGCTAGCACTGCACACACTCACACGCCTCGGCAGCACAACACATCGCTAGACAGAAATAAGATTTTTACAGCACCACTGTTATTTCCGACTCATATAGAGATCGAATTCCCCAAGTTCATAAAGAGTTCCAGTCCTTCCCTGACCTGAGTAGCGAGGACTTTGTGTTTGTCCGGGTTGAGAGGTTAATGGCTACTCCATAGACACGTTTTTTTTCAGTTAACTGGCAGGTCAGTTTAGCAGATGATTTGCAGGTGTTACGAAACACTTAGAGATAACCCCTGGAGTACTTCTGTCTGAGCTTCTTCTCTGTCTCTTTTCTTTTTTGAACGGCATCAGATAAATCAGAGAAACCAGGCAGGTGAGACTTTCATGGACTAATCACACAACGAGAAATTGCCCTTCCAATTTCCACACAGTGAACTACTCCAAATAAATGTCAAATGTAGGTCAGTGTTTGTTAAAATTATCTTAAAATCCTAGCCATTAAAAACTTTAACATTTCAAGTATCTCAAGACAGGCAGCAGACAGTCCATTTTGATGAACATCACAGCACAGTTTCAAAGTCCACACCTTCTCGAAACATGAAAATGATGCTGGAATAATCAACCTCCTGCATAAGAAAACAGGTCTTCACTCCTACCTGAGATTTCACCCACTTAAACCATGTAAATCATTATACCAAGAAAGGAATTGTTCACGTCAGCTATTTTGCTGCACTGAACACAGTCTTCCCCTAACAACTTTTCCAAGCTTTGTGTTCCAAGATGAGTGCTTATCTTCTGCTACCAGATAAAGAGCTACTGGTTCAAACAGACAGTGACCATGCAATCATCTGCACCTTAATCCAAATGTTTTCTTTAAGCTCACAAGCCTACTGTCTGTTTTTCCTGCTAGTCCTCCCAGGACATGGACACAGCATTTACCTTACCACATAAGCTGCACTCCAGAACTTTGGAAGAACCAGGAGTGGCTTTTCAGGAGATACACTGCAGCAAAATCAGTCAGCTCAGTTAATGTTACTTCCATTTTTCTGAAGCAAAAAGAACCTCAAGCCTGCAAACACAAGGGAGAGTGTGGCTCACTTTTCCAAGGCCTTGCTGCACACTGTGGCCACTTTTACAGCAAAATAATTGCTGCTGGGATTATGCCACTGTTTGATTGTTATTTTTCTAATAATCTCCCAAGTGTGATTTTACCTACCTAGTACTTTAAGCTTTTTTCTTTTTTACAAAAATAACACAAATCTTAGTTTCAGTTTGCAGAGAGAGGCAGCAAGGAAAGTATCTGGCTAAATCTTTGAAAGTCAACAGAAATATGGGATCAGGTCCACAGTAAACTTTATAGAGTGGCACCTGCAGAGGAAATTACTCATTGCATGATTGATGTCACAATTAAGAGGCATAAAAAGTAATTCCATGATCAACAAGCAACTGAGTAGAAAAAGAATAATATCCTAAGAGCATGTTTGTGCTCAAATAAAAGTACATATTGGACAATATGGAACAGTATTCACACACACAGAAGTTCTCCAATGAAGGTAATGGCACAGTATCCCTTCCTCTCCCTTTCTCTCCCTCCCCCTAACAGCCCTGATTTGGGGGCTGCATTTGGCCAGTATCTGCCCCTAGTGCCACTAAAGCAACTCCAGTGCCACTAGGCATGGTACACAGCTATCACACAGCCACAATTGATTGCTTTCAGAGCTGCCATTTCCCACACGAGTGCAGGTCAGCAATGCAAACACCAGCAGCACATCCAACCGGGCCACACCAGCTCTGGGCTGAGGTCTAAGGAGCAACCAGCCAAACCTCTGGGTATACAGAAGGGAGTAAACATGTTTTGTTGCTGAAAAAGCAGAGATATCAAATCTCAACTTCTTTTTAGAGAAAAACAAAGAGGGAGGGGAGACAGATACACGTGCATTCCCTACATCTTTGCAAGTTTCATCATTTACTACCTTTATGGAACCACATCAGAAAAGCTCCGGCCAAGGTACCACCTCAGCTGAGGGAGTATGCTCCCTTCTATGCACACTCATATTTATTTATCCTTGTGATCCACGTTTACTAAATAACTTCAAAGCACCACTTCAATCCACAGCACATGGGCTTGATACATTTTTGTGGTTCCTCTCCAAAAATTTCACAGATAAATTGCTGCTTCAGGAAACCAAGAGCTACACTTTAAACTGCAAGTGTGTTATTTCTGCTCATGCCCCCATAGTGGTGTTACAAACAAAATCATGCACTCAAACTCTTGCTTACCTGAGACTGACACTTTCATAAGGGCTTCCAGGGGTCTGTTGTTGTCCAGATCACGACTTAGTTTGAGTTCCCCAGTGGCAGAGTTCAAAAGGAGCAAGTTTAACTCATTGCCTTGGACAAAAGTGTAGGCCAGGCTATCAGACACATCGGGATCATGAGCTGGGATCTTGCCAATCACGCCAGAGGGAAAGCTGTTGGACTTGTTGGTCACATAGTTATTGAAGAGGATCTGGAAGTCCTGCAGCACGGGTGGATTATCGTTCTGGTCCAGGAGGCGGATGTGCACGGTTGCTCGGCTCACAAGAGGAGCTGAGGTGGCCTGCACCACAATCACATACTCTGTCCGGCTCTCATAATCCAGGTCCATTAGGGCTGTGAGGTCTCCATTGAGCAAGTCTAGTTGGAAGACCTCAGGGATGTTCCCTTCTACAATCTGGTACATGATCTGTGCATTGGTCCCCTCATCGGGATCAGCTGCACTGATCCGTGCCACAATAGAGCCCACTGGGCTGTTCTCCTCCACAAAGATATCAAATTCATCCTTCTCAAAGACAGGGGGGTTGTCATTAATGTCCAGCACAGTCACCTGGATGTCCACAGAGGCTTTCAGTGGTGGGGTGCCCCTGTCCACAGCAAAGGCCCGCAGGCTGTAGACAGCCACGTTCTCGCGGTCCAGCTTGCGCAGCGTACGAATCACTCCAGAAGTGGGTTCAATGTAGAAGTCTCCATCTCCATCGTCACCACCCTGGAACGTGTAGAGCAGACGGCCATTGAGGCCTGAGTCACGGTCAGTGGCAGACAGCTGCAGGACACTGGTGGAGAGTGGCACATCCTCAAAAACCGAGCCCTGATAGCGGTCACGCAGGAAGCGGGGAGCATTGTCATTCGCATCCAGGATGAGGATCTCAACGTACGTGGTGTCCGATTTCTGGGGGATACCATTGTCATGGGCTGTAATGGCCAACGTGTAAGAGGCCTGGTCCTCATAGTCCAGCTCCATCAAGGTGGTGATGGTGCCTGTATCAGGGTCAATGCGGAACTGGGGGATATTATCATCCAAAATGTAAGTGATTCTTGCGTTCTCCCCCGTGTCCTCATCAGTGGCACTGATGGTGACAATAGAGGTGCCAATGGGCTTATCCTCACTGATGCTCACTGTGTAGTGCGAGCTCTGGAAGACTGGGCGGTGTGTGTTGGCATCTGTGACGTTGATGAACACCTGGACGGTGTCAAAGCGAGTGCCATCAGAGGCAGTGACTGTGAGCACATACTGCCTTTCTTGCTTGTAATCCAGGGGCAAGGCCAGTGTGATCAGCCCTCCTCCACTCTGACTGGTGATGGCAAAACGGTTCCTGGTGTTGCCACTGGTAATCTGGTAAGTTACAACACTGTTAACGTCCCTGTCCACTGCTGTCAGGGTCAGGACACTGCTGCCCACAGCTGCATCCTCATTCAGTCTGAGGTGATACACCTTCTCTGTGAAGGTGGGGTTGTTGTCATTCACATCCAGGACAGTAATGGAAACGCTGGCTGAGGATGTCATGACCGGCACACCATGGTCCCTGGCCTCCACCCCAAAGTGATAGTTTTCCACAGTTTCTCGGTCCAGCTCTGCAGCTACAGTGATCCACCCTGTACTGTTGTTGATTTGAAAAGGGAACCCAGAGTCACCTGTTACAGGGGCACCTCCAGTGGACGGTGCCATCTCTATGAGTTTGTACTCCAGGCGGGCATTCTCTCCAGAGTCAGCATCCACAGCCTGGATGTGCAGCACCGAGTAGCCCAGAGGAACATTCTCCAGCACGGTGGCCTGGAAGGGAGTGCTCACAAAGATGGGGGCATTGTCATTCACATCTACAACCTGCACTGACACCATACCACTGGAGTTGATCAAAGGAGGTCTGCCCCCATCCTGGGCTTTGATCCGGAGTGTGTACTCCCGGATAGTCTCGTAATCCAGAGGGTTGATGAGGTCGATGGCGCCAGAGAAAGAGTGAATGTAGAACTGGCCTTTCAGGTTGCCACTCACAATGCTGTAGTGCACCTGGGCATTGCTGCCCCGGTCCCGATCTGTGGCCTGTACCTGCAGTATCTGGCTGTTCACTGGGGCATCCTCTGGCACCTGGACCAGGTAGCGCTTCTCACTGAACTGAGGGTAGTTATCATTCTCATCCTCTACAGTGATGTGCACCATAGCTGTGGCACTGCGTGGTCCTGGATCTTTGCCCTGGTCATTGGCCTCCACCACCAGGTGGTACTCAGAGACCTCCTCACGGTCCACCGAGGCTCGGGTCCTCACAACCCCGGAACGTGGGTCAATCTCAAAGACTCCATCCCCGGCTCCCGGCTCCAGCAGGCGGTACAGCATATTGGCATTGGCTGGGGCATCACCATCCGTGGCTCGGATCGTCAGCACCTCATAGCCCACCTCCAGGTTCTCCCGGATGCTCTCCCGGTACTCGGGCTGCTCAAACACTGGCTCGTGGTCGTTGGTGTCACTCACAGTCACCGTCAGATAGGTGGTGGCCGAGCGGCGGCGTGGGGAACCGTGGTCGGAGGCGGTAACCTTCAGCACGTGGGTGTCCTTCGTCTCCCGGTCCAGGCTGCGGGCAGTGACCACACTGCCCGTCTCGGCGTCGATGGTGAAGTAGTCGTTGGAGCGCTCGTCAAAGAGCGCCTCCATGGAGTAAGCCAGCCGGCCGGCTTCACCCTCGTCAGGGTCCTGGGCCCGCAGCACGATGACCGCCGTGCCGGCCGGTTCGTTCTCGGGGATGGAGACCTGGTAGCTGGGCAGCTGGAACTGCGGGGGGTTGTTGAGGCTCCGCGCCCGCCGCGCTCCTCGCCGCCCGCCGCCCTCCCTGCCCGGCGGCGGGGCGCAGCCGGCGGCGGCTCCGCGGGGCTCGGCGGCCGCCCGGTGCCGGGCGCGCCGGGGGCAGGGGCCGCCGCCACGGGCCCCGCGGGGCTCGGCGAGCGGAGCGCGGCGCGGCGCGGTGCCCGCAGCCCTCAGGCGCCCGGCGGGCGGCAGCGCCGGCGGCTCGGCGGCAGCGGCGGGGCGCCCTGCGGCCCCCGCGGGCAGGTGGAGGAGCGGAGCGGCGCGGGGCGGCCGCGGGTCCCTGCCGCCTGCCGACGCCAGGGCGCAGAGCAGCGCGGCCCAGGACACGCAGGCGGCGGCGGACAGCAGCCGCGGCATCTCCGGAGCTCAGCGGGCAGCGGGGCCGGGCAGCGGGCTGCTGCACAATCCATCCACCCGCCGGGCTGCCCGTCCGCCCGCATCCATCAGCCGGCGGCCCGCCCCCCCCACCGCCCTCGCCTCCCGGGCACCGCTGGCCCCGAGCCCCGCGCCCCGTCCCGGTCCGCGGGCAGCGGGCTGGAGAGCTCCAACTTTTCCACCTTAAACTTTGAAGTGAGTTCAAAATGGCTCCTCTCCTCCTCCTCCCGCCGCCGCTCCCCAGAGGACGATTAGCATAAACCTGCTGCTCCTCTCCTTCGCCAAAATGAAGAAAAGAAAATCAAATGCCGAGGTCCCCCCCTCGGCGGGGCCGGCCCACGGGCGGCGCGGTCCCGCGTGGCTGCGCGACACGGCAGAGCCGCCGAGCCTCGTCCGTCCCGTCCCGTCCCGTCCCGTCCTGTTCTGTGCCGTCCTGTCCCGCTCCAGCCCCCGGCTCGGCTCGGCTCCGCTGAGCAGCGCAGGCTGCGCGGAGCGCGGCGGGCGCTGCCCGGGGCGGGGTTTCCTGCCGGCCCCGCCCGGCCCCTCCTGGGCGGCGGCGGCGGGGGCCGGGCCGACTGCAGCCCCGCGGGGTTCCCGCTCCGCCGCCCGGCGCCCCTCGGCGGCCGGGGAGCTGCTCGCCCCGGCAGGGCCGTGCGGGATCGGGGCAGCTCCCGCTGCGCTGCTCCGCTGCCCCACGCGGACGGAGCTCTGCGGGCGGCGGCTCTGGGCCGCTTCCCCACGCAGCAGCCACCTGTCGTCTCAGATCCGTCGTCCAAAACAAAGTTAAACAGAAATTAATTTAAATTAATTTTATTAAATTTTCTCTATGGAGGGGGGAAACATAAAGTGAAACTACTTTCTGGGGCAAAATGAGCATCATGTGGGGGCCCAAGGGGGTGCTGCCGGTATCCCAGCGCAAGATCTGCCGCCGTGCTCACGCCTTCCTCCGAAACAAGCGAAGCTGCCGGCAGGATCTGGAGCCTTGAGTTAAAGATTTCTTTGGGGCAAATAATGATAGACAGGATGCAAACTTCTGTGGGAAGAAGCAAAGCCCAACCCCGCATGGAAATGTTGCACTGGTAATTATAATGTGAATTCTACGGATTTATGCTAAATGCTTTCTGTCGCGCTGCTTTTCCTTGGCGGTGCAGGCGCCGGAGCGGTGCGCCCGAGCTGCGGCCGCATCCCCGCGGCTGCAGTGGCCCCTGGTGGGTGCGGAGGGAAGGGGAGGGCAGAGCAGGGCCGAGGGACTCGCTCTGCTGCCGGCAAAGGTTTACAGAGATCCCGCGTACCAGAGCTTTATGCAGGGAGAAGACATGGGGTGGTGAACAACGAGCAGCCCAAGGTTGCCGGTTGGGATTTTGCAAAACTTTGTTACTTGTAGGAGCTGAGAGGCAACTTTCAGAACGATCTGTCGCTGTCGGTTCAGGCTCTTCAGCACTTACAAGAAGACTACGAACAAAACGGAATCTTTGGAAAAAAAGAGAGAAAGAAAGA
>VZSR01001299.1:4032920-4061282 GCA_013398615.1 Brachypodius melanocephalos | reverse complement strand
ACCCCCAACCAATTGGGTATTTACCAGTATGTCTGTCAGGAGGAAAAAGAGCTCCATAAATTGGTGTTTTGGAAGATGTTTTGCTGATTCAGCTTTACTCAATTAGAGATTTTTTAAAATGGAATTTAGAAGCTTACTTGGCTTTGCATATCTTCTGATGAAAATGATCACTCATGAAAAGAAAGTTTAAAAAATTAAACATAATCTTCCATTTGTTTATTGAAATAAAGCAACTCAGTTGATAACTGGGTTAATCAATATTAATCTGGGATTTGCATAAGGAAACTAGTTTAAGTCCATACTTTTCTTGCTTCACTCTACATTTTCTTGCTGCTATTCTTAATACCTATGGTTTGAAAAATAACTTCTTATTATAAAATGATTTTTTTTTTACTTATAAAAAGAGTTTAAACTTTTTTCTTTCCTTTTTATTGCAATAAGAGGCAACTGTGACTTGGACAGATACTGTAATATGTTCTGTATAAACCAATTTTCTGTATGATCCATCTTTTCCCTATTTTTATGACCTGCCTTCTATTTCTAGTTAAATACATCTTGTTTCACTGTTTTCTAATTAAATGTATTATCTTTATTGTTCCTTGCATGCATTACACCATTTGTCATATTATTTTACAATAAAATTGATTTCAAATCCAAGATGGTGAATACAGTTTTTACAACTGACTCACTGCTCTAGCAAAAAGAATAGGTTTATTTAACACTCTGGCAACACAAATGACTTCTCAGTGGTGAAATGACTCATGCTCCCAGATCACTCTGTGTGGAAACAGGGGTCGCTGTTAGATCAGAGGTCAGGGCTGGGGGCATCTGTTTCTGCTCCTGCTTCTGTGGGTCCAGAAGAGCCAGAGAGGGCAACAGTGAAACAGAACTTTTGGTAAAGGTGACTCAAAGTGTGGAACAAAAACAGAATTACATGTCTCTCTTGTTCTAGCTTGCAAGTTTGTAGTGAAGGCTGATCTTTCAGAGAAAACCAGATACTTTATCTGTGCCCGATTTTGCAGATTTTCTCATATAAGCTGTCCTTTGCCTATAGAAGAAATCCCACTGACATCACTATGATGAGCGACGTCCATAAAAAATGCAAGTGGGCGAGGTTTTCCTTGACCCTTTGTTTCTTTAGTAGCAATTGATGACATATTCATTTCACAGCTAAAAAAACCCCTCTGTTTCAACTTGTCTAGGAGTGAAATATTTCAAGTTTCTTTCCAAAGTGAATTCAAAAGAAAACTGAGGAATAAAAAACCCCCAAAACAAGATGGACTTGTTACCCAGCTTCATTCAGAGCTTAGCTTAAACAAACAAACAAAAAAAGGAGTTAAACTATAAGGGATTTTCCTAAAACATGAAGTTTACAAGACCAGGGGAGAGATCAAGACTCATTCCTTAATTGGGACTGTAGGCCAGAGGAAGGCTCATGCAGAGCTGGAGTTGCCTGCATCTAGATCCAATAGTATTTTTAAAGTTGGGAATAAAGTGATTCAGTGTAAATCCATCCCTGTGGAAGAGGTGGTTTTATAGAAAGAGATGGAGCTTTTCATATCTCAGCTCATGGGTATTTTGAGGAAAGAGTTAAAAATTCATATTCAGTAATGCTGTGTTAATATAGCTAACTTTTTTCTTTTTTTTTTTTTTTTTTTAAACCAAAAGTGGCAAAAAGTTTTTTGTCATTTGATTTGTGAAGTATATTGCAGAAAAGTGATATATAGTGTGTCCCCCATCCCTCCAAACCAGCTGTTTTATCTTCTAAACTCTTGCTTGGGAGAAGAAGAAAAATCATCCTTAAATTTAGGTATCCATGCAACACAACCTATATCTTGTACAAGATCTCTATATACATAGCGTTAACATAAATTAGTACACGTATTACATTTTCATAAGTGCATTTATTTACTTCACAAATGCATCAATGATCTATTCATGCTAAAGTAGCACATTGAGAAAATAACCTAAGAAACCACAACAGATAGTAATAAAACAGCCTTTAACCACAATTTATTCCACAACCTTACAATTTTCCAGCATCTGGAAAGAAACTGGATGTTCTGTGCCACACATTAGAAGTGAATAATAATAGATTTTGGAGGGGAACATTATTTATTACCCATCATTTCAGATAAACTAACAGCATATTCAGCATAAAAAAAACCCAACAAACCAAAACCAAGTAACAAATAACTCACTAGCTTTTAGACCACCTCTGCTGATTGCTCACAATTGGATGTCTTTATTGTCTGGGACTGCACATCACCAGAGAGCAATCTTCTGTGATCCCAGACAAAGCCTAATAAAAAATGAAAGGGGAAAACTGAGAGGAATTGCTCAGTTTTGAAGGCTCTCCCAGCCTGTGGCAGGAGGCAGTGGGAGCCCTGGTCTGTCACTGGCCAAGTCAACCCTGGCTCTCCGGGACAGTGCACCACAGAGAGGATCTCTGTCTGCTCAAAGCTCCTCCAGGAGACCCCATCCTGCTACAGTGTGCAAACCAGTCTGAGGACAGGAGCTGACAGGATTGTTGTGGTGAATTCGAGTTGAGTTTTAGACTATTCCTCCAATCACTACAGAAAGAAAGCGTGAGAAATTTCTCTGTGAACAGGCATTTGGATTTCCAGTCGCCATGTGAATCTGTTCCATGTCCAGCCCAAGAATGGTCAAATGAGCAAAAGTAATTTCTGTTTCTACATTGCATCTGAGTTTACTTTAGGAATAGAAGAACTCGTTCAAGCTCCATGTGGTGAAATTTGATCCTTCACCTATTGCAGGAACCACACAGGTTTGGAAGTGTTCCAGAAAATACTTTTATTGCTGACATTCATTCTTCTTAAAGCCAAGAATGGGTTTCAAAATGCTGAGATCCTTATTGCAGGAATTATGTTCAAGGCTTCTTGGCTGTATGTAACTTTCCTTTTCAGAAAGAGTAGAAACAGTTTAGAGCTCTCTTGGCATTTTTGTAGCAAATCATACTGTTACCTCTTTTTAAATCCTCAGTGGATACAGCAGCAATTCGATGTTGGAACTTGTTTATTTCTTTAGACTTCATACCATCCATTTGTAATTTACCCTAAGGAGCTCAGCTCCACCCTACTCAAACACTGCCTGTGAGTTTCCTCACTCTAAATTGGTTTGGGTATTTTTTTCCCTCCTCACTTTAGCTAAAGGCTCCACTAGTTACAACTTGCAAAATGACAAATAAACCAATAGAAAAGCAAATTTCATGTTCAAAAATTGCATGGTGGCCAAGAGCAAATAAAAGCTGAGTAAGGCTTGACTGTTATTTATGAAGGAAGTGATATAGAGATTAATGCATCAGAAACATAGTTCTACATAATAACAAGCTCTGTAACACATACTGTAACAGACTAGTAAATAAAATATGAGACTGATCAGCCTGTTCAAGTGAGCACAGGAGAAAACCCAAGTCTGCAAATTGATGTGTTTTTCTGTACTTTGCATATCTCTCTTATAGCTTAACTGAGGTACTGAGTGAAAAACAAACCCTTGGAAATTACATTTTACTGTTTGTTTTGCAGGATTTGCCCTTTCTTTCTCACAGTGTCTTACCTTATAATGTACAGACAGATTAAAAAGTCAGCTCTTGTGGCTTTGCCCAAGAGTTTGCTGAAAGTTTGCCATCAGCTCATCAAAATAAAGGTGCAGTAGGACAGATTTCCTTGCTTTGCCAGCTTCTGTTGTTTAATCTGGGGATTGGGCGACTAATTAATAAGAACAGAGTACAAAAGGGTAGCACTATCTTGGTAGTCGTTCTAGCTTGACTGAATGATGGGTTTGGGACTGAAGTCTAACACCACGTTACAAACACCCTGATGCAGTCACCAGGGAGCAGATACTGGTGGTGCTACAAGAACCACGAGGAGCAAGGAGAAGACACAGAAGATGAATAGATCAAGTACTGATAGAGTTGCTTCTGGCTGTGGAGAAGTCTGCAGGACTGCCCTACTCATGGGGAAGGCATGCTCTGTGTTTACATGGGAATATGGGGACACTGTTCCTGTACCACCATCAGCAGCTACTCCTCAGTAACTACACGTGGATCTTTGCAATACGATGTTGGAATCCAGACTGCTCCAGTTTCTCCCCTAGTATTTCTTTCAGCTCTCTCTACTACTTAGACACCCATTTCATATTGAAATACTGTTTTCTAGGGGTTTTAATGCCTCCAAAATATTTTTTGCTGGAGTGAACTAACATTTTCTGAACTTTTTATGGCTTACATAGAGACAGGATAAGGCTTTTCCCTCCAATCTCCGTTATTTTGCCTTTATCAGCACCAAGCATCATCTGCCATTATATTGCCTACTTGCTTAGCACCAGAAGATTCTTCTCCAGAAGCTGATTAGATTTGATGTCATTCGATTAAACAGTATTGGTTATCTTTGTAACGTCTGCACACCCAGCCACCTTTCTGCTCAGCTCATTCCTGGCAGTAGAACCTTGTAGCCTGTTTTTCATGAGCTTGCCATGGGCCCATTGGACACAGCAACATTTGCAGAAGAGAAGCATGGAGGAAAATTCTTTCAGCTACTTATCAAAGAGTATTCAAAGAGCTTCGGGTGGATGGACAGGAAGGTGGAGTGAAAGCAAGGACACTGTGACTTTGGTCTAGACACTGTGACTTTGGTCTAACCTTTTCATTTGCCAGAAGTTCAAGGACAAGGGATTTCAACCTCTTAGGGGAGGAAACACACAGCTCTAATGAAACACTTGCAGGCAAGGAATTAGTTGGAAAAATAAAAATATTGATTGAAATGCTTAATGTGAGAATATGAAGTCAGCATAACAGGTTGCTCAGATAATGGTAGGAATTAGGGGTTTGTGGCTGTTTCAGCAGGAGAAGGTGAAGCTGGCATTTAGCACCTCTCCTAATCACTGTAGGATTTACATGTGAGATATTAAGACTATTGTTACATCCCCCTTTCTTAGTTATATCTCATACCTAGAATTCAATGGAAAGACAGAGACTTGGTTTCTAGTCCTGCACTGGAAGCACACTCGACACCTCTTTTCATCTTTTCCCAAGACACCTAAATAGTAATTTCTTTTCCCATAAATGTATTCTGTAACATTTTGGAGTTTGTTGGCATACCTGAGGACTGGCAACTCTGAATGTTGAAACCAGGAAGCATTTGAAAAACCATTATAAAAAGCCTCACTAGTAATGTGCTGGGCCTTGGTTTAGGCTCTCTCTGGCTCTGGGATGGGTACACAGAGACACCATGTCCATCTGCAGGCATCCAGAGGGATCAGGCCTGGATTGTGTGCATTGCACTGCTGCTGAGCTCCCAGGCTGAGCTTTGCCTGTGCCAGCTCACCTCCTTGGTCAGCCCTTGGCACTATGCCCTGTGAGAAATTTGGACAGAGTTATCCTGTATGTGCTGGGAAAGGTAAAAGGGCTCTTCTCGGGGAGCAAGCCATGCCATACCAGTTAGCCTCTGTGACAAAAAAAAAAAGGCCCCTGTCCTGATTTATTTCCCAGTTTAAACAAACTGAAAGACAGATTTTACTCCAAATGTATGAAACAGTTCGTATTTTCAAAATCTAGTATCTTAGCAGTTCTATTTTTTTCTGCTCTGCTAGCTACTGAGCACCACAGTTCATTGTCCTGCCTCTCCAGCAGCTTTCACCAGGCTCCCCACTTATTAACAGACTATGTCTCTGGTTGCTGGATTTCTTTGGAGATCACTCAGTGTTGTTTCATAAAGGAGAGGAAGAGCATTTGCACTCTTAATGAATTTAGTTGTCATCACTTGTCAGCTTTGTGCTCTGAGGTCTCTCTTAGGTAGCGTAATTATCATTATATTTATATATAGGTAATTATGATCTGGGAAGCGATCCAAATTCTGCTTTTTAAGTAAAATTGGTGAAGCTAATTTGCAGTGAGTGGAGCCCCTCAGCACACAGCAGCCTCACTGGCAGCACCACAGTGGCTGGAAGGATGTACCACGTGGATACAAGAGACCCTCTCTCCTGCTCAGTTACAGACAGGAGTCATTTCCTGTTCTATCTGGCATGCCCCAAAACAGCCTTATCTTCAGATATTCTAGCCTGAACTCTGCAGTCAGGAAAAAGGACAACAATTATCCCTGGTCACACAGGCTGGGGGAATGGGAAGCCCATTAGGCTGTCAGGCATGTGCTCCAGCTCCACCTCTGCTGCCAGGCTGATTTTCCCTGTACCGACAGATACGGGACTCACAGTCCTCACAGAAACAAGAGCCACACGAGATGGTTTCCACAGAGCAGCTTTGGCTTCAAATCCCACCATCAATCATGCCACAGCAATGGTTTCACAGGGCTCTGCAGAGCAAAACAGCACTGCTCCCACCCTGCCTGCTTCTCCTTAACAGTTTAGGAATTTAGGGGTTACAGGGAGCTGATGATTGGACTTGATGATCTAAAAGGTCTCTTCCAACCTTGTTGATTCTATAATTCCTGATCTGACCTGTAGCTATAAATGCCATTTTGATGATTTCATTGTCCTCAGGGGCACAAAAGACATTTTCAGGTGAAAAAATCCTCTGGGAATATCTCTAACCATTCCTACTGGAGTGTGCATCACCCTTAGCTGCTGCCTCTGCAATTAGTTTTACCTTCTGCCACCTCCTGTTAGAGAAATTCAAGGTGCCCTTGGGTTTTGCAGACTGTGGGTGAAACACTGGGACTCTTTGCTACTCACGCAGTGAGCATTGCTCTAACATTAGAAAGTGCTGATCTCCATTTCCACCCACAGTGGAGAAAATGAAATATTTTCTGAACTGTGAGGAGGCTGAAAGACATGTAAGTAAGAGTATTCCCACAGCTGCCACTGTCACTGATGAAAAGGTTTTCAAAATTGACTTATTCTGAAAATTTTAACCAACAGAGCATGCTGTCAGAACAGACTGGGACAGAGTGCTGGGGTAGTCATGCAGCATAGTGCTGGGGAGCTGGGATGCTGGACTTCTCGTGGGTGGGTGTCACTGGGTGCTAATGGTTTGCTTCTTGGGAAAGGGAATGAAGGGAAGAGTTTGGTCTTGTTTGGAAGAGGATATCCTCATATTCTTTCTTTGTTTTCTCACCCAACTGCATGCTGTATAAAGTGTGCAGATGCCAGCAATGTGTGAACATTTGGGTTGTTGAAGGCATATTGCCCTGTATCTGTGTTTTACTGTTCTACAGCCAAGATTGATTCCTGTCCTAATCCATGATCTCCACCTATTGTATGGATTGAGATAATGCTGTCTTGGAAAGTCCTTGCCTTTTTCACGTATTGTAACTTTTGATCAGATGGTTTGCTCAGCCTCAAGACTGCATTTTTCTGAAATACAGAAGTGGCTAGCCTTGCTAATCCATTGGTAGGAACTTGATGGCTGTTAGAGTTCTTCCAATGAAACATCTCTTCTCAGGTGAGTTCTGCAGTGTTGTTCCCCTGGTCCTGTGCAGTAGAGTGCAGAGCAAGCTGTTGGTGTTGTCCTCCCAAGCTGCACTAGGCAAAGTATTCCCAGGAGGAGGATGTCAGGAGGATTCTGCTCCTCTGCTCAGCACTGGGGAGCCATCACCTGGCGTCCTGGGTCCTAAGGTCTGCATTCCCCTGTACAGAGAGATATGGACACACTGGAGACAGCTCAGAGCAGGGCATGGAGACAATGAAAGGGCTGGAGCACCACTCCTATGAGGAAAGGCTGAGTGAGTTGGGACTGTTCAGCCTGGAGAGGAGAAAGGCTCAGGGGGATCTCATCAAGGTATACAGACACTTGGGGGGTGCAGAGAGGAGAGAGCCAGCTTCTTCTCAGCAGTGCCCACTGACAGAGTCAGAGGCAATGGGCACAAACTGGAACACAGGAGGTTCCCTATGAACATCAAGGAAACACCTTCTTACTGCAAGGGTGACTGAGCACTGGCACAGGGTGCCCGGGAGTCTCCAGCCTATGGAGTCTCTGTCCTTGGAGATACTCAAAGGCCACCTGGCTGGGCTTGGCCAAACAACTGTAGATGACCCTTTTTGACCAGAGGCTTGGGCCAGGTACTTCCAGAGGTCCTTTCCAAATTCAACCATTCTGCAGTTCAAAACAGGACAGCAAACAGTGGAAAAAAAGCAGGATAAAAAGGGCAAGGAAGATTGAGTGAGGTAAATTACTGAGGCAGAACAGAAGAGAGGGATGAAACTGCCAGGAGGGAGCATCAGTCAGTGTTCCCTTTCCTCTGGCCCCATCTGAAATCATTATCTTAGGACTTACTGAGATATAATACTGCAGTAGAAATTTGTTGCAAAGTGGAAAATCACAATAATCTCATAATTTGGCAGGCTTCCTACCTGGTACTGAACTTCTCAGAATGGTTGTCATGGGCTGCAGTCAACCTGTGCCAAGCCATCCCATCACGTAACACTGAGTTAGTGAAACCTGGGAGTGCTGGAAGAGCTGCACTTCATCACCCAGGTACAGAGGCTGCCTTTGGATGTGCAGAAGCAATGGCAGGGTGATCCAAGAGACACAGCTGCTCCTAATCAAGCATTTTTCTGTGGTTTTCTCTCTCCCTTGGAGTCTGAATCCCATCAACTGGAACTGTTTGGGGCATGAGCTTGCAGTACTACAGTGGTCAATCAGAAGCAGATGGCACATCAAACACATGGAGTGCTGGGTGGACCTTCCTGGCAGCCCTCACTGGTGGCATTCATCTAGATTGTCCTGTTATCCAGTGACAACAGGATAATTGAGATATCTGGGATGTGATAGTCACAGCTGGCATGATGTCTGCTGGCAGGTCTGAGCCCAGTTTCTCTGCTTGGGTTGGATTGTCTCTGCACTACTATAACTAGCAGTGTCATTGCAAGGGTTTTTCTGGTGCTGTTGGCTTATCTGGAAGGCATACAGATCCATTCTCTTCCTCTTGGTGTTGCTTGAGGCTGGCTGTGCAGTGAAGACCATGCCCACAGGTGAGGTGGCTGTGGCAGGGGGTACTCAGCACCTCTTGTGTGGATAGAGCCATAGTTGGCTGGTCATTTCTTTCTAGTGCAGCTAACAAGAAATTTGCAAGTTCCCATATGAAGCTATTTTGAGAATGAGAAGTTTCTTTAACACAACAATCTATTCAGAGTGTGTAAAACAAATGCACCTGTAATAACAAAGGATTTGTCTCATGAGAATCAGTAAAGAAAATATGTAAACAGTCCAAGAACACAGAGATTTGATGGACAAGTAGAATACTTTTTACTAACCAATAGAATAATTAACAAAAAAGCTATTAACCAATTAAAGGTGCCCACAAGGTTTGTAAAAATTGTATAAAAGATGGCATGCCACCATAATAAAGAGACCCTGCTGAAGATTTTACTGTGTCACTCTGTAAGTCATGTCTGCCCTAACAATGACACTCTTGGGCTGAGCCTGCAAAGCCCCAGTGCTCACCATGGGCCATGATCAGGGTTTCAGTGCTGTGGGAGCACTGCCTGCCCTGAGACACAATCTGACTGAAAGGTGCAGGCAGACAAAACCCTACAATGGGTCATTTCCATGTCTGGGGCAGGTTTTACCTACACTCACAGGAAGAGCCATGGCAGCTTGAGCCATACCTGATGAAGCAAAATCATCCCAAACTGTAAAAATGTACAGTACGAATGTAAGGTCTTGATGATTTTAAAAATTATTCCTACTAATTATTCACACAAACACATGCAGAGACCAAATCAAATGAACTTTACTGCCTTTGCAAAGTCAAGCTTGCAACCATATGCCAGAGTTAAGGTGAGCTATACATGCTAAACAGACTTCTTAACTTCTTACATGTACTATGGAAATTTGTTGCCGTTTCTCAATGTAGCACTTGTTGTATACTGTGGACTTAGTAATAAGAAAGGATTTTAGTCCCCTTTCATGTTTAGTTGATGCTTTTCTGGCTAGCTGTCCCCATTCCTGTTAAAGAAACCGTAGATGACTCCTGCTGAGGTTTGAAATGTCATCTAGTGGGAGACAAGATGTGTTCCAGCAAATGCTTAGTAGCCTTTGGTGTTTTTCTTCAAATGTGGAATGTAATGGACATTAATGATACAAAAAAAACCCCAAGAATAAGCAGGCCAAAGAGCTTCCTGGTTTGTTACCCTGTCTCTGGCAGTGAGGTCCTGCAGGCAGAGTAAAAGGAGATGACAAAAAAGTGCTGGTGTTTCATGGAAGAGTTTGCAGACTGCAACTATTTGTGGTCCAAAGACTTTCTGACCAGAAATAACACCTTCATTTTTAATAGCACCAAATGGATTTTTCTTCCAGGAATTTGTCTGATTCCTTTCTGAGCTGTGCAAATTTTGGCATCCTCCCACAAACTCCTGTGAAACTTCAGCATTCATTGTGTGAGAAACTCTCCCCTTCCTTCCCTGTAGCATCTGTCACCTGCTCGGGGTTGCAAACACCCTCAGACAATGTTCTCTGCTCCCTTTCTTCATTCTGCTCAAGACTTCATGCACACAGTTCCCACCCCCAGTTACTTATTTTCAGGGCTAATGGCTGCAGTTTCTTCTGTAACATATTTTCACATTTATATTTGCCTTGAAATGGGGGCTCAGAATTGTGCATCTTGTTTTGATTTGCAGTAGCTTGTTCAGGTCTTATCTCTGCACATTGGAAGCTACAATTGGGTTTGCTAATGGGTTTGACACAAACTACTGTGTCTTTTACCTGCAATATCACCTGCCATTCTATTGTCCAGTTTCTGTGTATTCTGAAACCCTTCTGAAACTGCTGAAGTAACTTTAGCCCTTATTATTTTGGACAGCTGCTTATGGTTGACTGACTTTATTCAATATCCCAGAAGGTCTATTATTCACCTTCATTTGGAGATTTTTTTAGAAACTGGTTGCTCAGAGGAGCTGCAGCATATGTCAGTGTAGGACTCCAGCTGGGATTCCTCTTCCCTGTGAATAATGCTGGTGTATCCCTGGGTTTTGCCAATTGCTTGCTCACATGAAAACACTCTCTCTTAATCCATGGCAGCTACTTCACAAGCTGCTGTTGAAGGATTTCCCCAATGTCTTTGGAAAATCGAATTGACTGTATCTTTGGGGTTTTGCTTGTCTGTTAACAGTATTTTGTGGATGGTTTCAAAGGAATCTTACAGATGAGTGAATCATGACTGCTGATGCTAACTGTGACAAATGTACCTTATTTATTTACATATCTACACCACAAATCCTTTCCAATATTTACTTGACCCAGCTGTGAAGTGGGGAAAAAAGATGAGTCCTTAGACAGTAAAGTTTAGACCTTTTCATGTTTATATATATTCTTATCCAAAAATACTGCCCACCTGCAACCCCAAAAAACCCTGTGAATCATGCAATTCATCTTCCAGCCACCAGGTAGAGGCAAAAAGCCGTAGCAAAACAGCCACCTTGGTGATAAAACTCCTACTTCCAAAATAGCAGTCTGATTGACACCAAAAAAAGTTTCTGATCAATCTGTCTTCATGGTTCTTAAAACAAGTCTGGCCAAATTCACATATAAAAATTAATTTTGAATCTCATTAGTTCTGCTGTCATCTCCTTAATTATAAAGCCATTGCAGTCAATCAGTATGAAGCACACTAATTATCCCTTTCTACTCAATACATGAAAAATTAATCATGCTAGAGTTGGTCTACCTTTTAATACAATGATAACAACATTTGAATAACTGTTTGGTCTCTCAAAGAGTATCCCTCTTTAGAAGGAGGGGCTTTTGTGGGTTTTTTGGGGGGGTATGGGTTTTTTGTTTTTCTTTTTGTTTGTTTGTTTGGGTATTTTTAGTAGGAACATTTAATAATTTACATGTAAAGTGTTTTCTAAATCACATATTTTTCAATTCTGTCCTTACAAAAAGAGTCATTAAAAAAGGGGCCAAATCTTGGCACCAATATTCAATGGTATTTAACCTTAGATATCCACAATAGTGTATATATTATATTCACGATCTTTTCATGAGTTTTTATCAGTTTTACTTACATGGAGCAGAAACATCAGCAAATGTGAGTTAATGGAAAACTGAGGACAAAGTTTACATAGATCATTTATTCTCTGTGCAGGAGCAGCATCAATCCTGAACTTTCAAAGACATGAATCTTTTCTGAACCTTATTTACCAGCTGTACTCATCACCATTCATGTTGCAGCAGCTCACTGAAGACCCTCCTGTGGATCAGAACCCCATTATAGCACAGACATTGCACACATAAGCTCTAATGAGAGCACTGATGCTACATGTCTGTCTTGGCAGAGCAAGGCTTCAGATATCCAACTGTCTCCCATAATTACAGTGTAAAGAACTATTCATCCACCAGTTAAAAAAAAAGGCAAAGCAAACCAAAAACTCAAACCACACACCCTCTGGAACCCAAAGGCTGTAAATGATGGGCCTAGTCCCACATCTGAAGGGTGCTGTGGACACCTGGGATGGGGATATGGGGTGTGACAACACCAGGCACATGCTGCTGCAGGGGGTCCCAGCATGGCCACACAAGACCATCTCTGCCATCCCAGTGCACTGGGCAGCACTGGGAGGTGCACAGGACTCAGCAGCACAATGGTGGGACTCAGCAGGATGACAGTGCTGTTGAAAAGCGGGCTCTGGGTTTCTTTTTGTGCTATTTCCCTTCCACCATAGATCCCTGAGAGCCTGGGATCTGGTCACCTCTCTGGACCACACTGTTTCAGTCTGAAGCCTCAGGGCTTCAAATGTATCTTGTTCCATTGGCTGGTGATCACTCTGACCCTGCCTTGCAGGGTGAGACCAGCCAGCCAGCCAGTCTGTCCTCTGCGAGGTGTTTGCACCAGTGGTGCACTGTGTTGAAAGCTTTCCATAATCCGAAAGCTACACACCAAAAGCAGAAACTCCTTTTTTGTCTGATTCCTTAGTGGGAGCAGACCAGAGAAGGGCAGGATGATCCAGCACTTAAAGGCTTTAGCAAAAGAAGATACAGGCTGTATCTGTCTTTACAGATGAAGGAGAGGGGAGAACACATGATTATGAGGAGGAGGACAAGGAGGAGAAGAGCTGCTGGGGAGTAGGAGCCATTTTTGGGACAGCCTGGGAGGCAGAGGAGAGTGCTCAAGGTCCTTGACAGCTGAGGAGTGAGGTGAAGCAATGGGAGCCTGTGAGGCTGGTCCTGGCTCCCAGGGAATTTGGGCAATGACACATGTGAGGGGGGGGATCCTGGAGGAAAGATGGTAGAATAATAGCAGTGTACAGGAAAGGCAGCCTGGAGGATAGACCTATTTTTTTTTTTTTAAATTTTCTGAAATTTTGAAATGTTAGCTAAGTGATTAAAAGGATTGATTGTACGTGTAAAATCCTTTACATCCTTTACGTATAAATCATTGACCAATTTTGGGACTAAGTCTGGAACTAGTCATCTCTAAACTCCCCTCAAAATAGAAGTTTAGAAAGCAAGAGGATTCTTTCTGAACCTCAGGACTCAATGAGTCTCCCTGACAGCTTTGTCTTACTCTGTCCTCTATGCAGCAAATAACCAAGTGTACCTTGCTATTGAATTTGGTAAATCACTATTGCATATACTATCAAATGTTTTAAAATTGATGTTTTATATCAATAAGAATATTGACACTTCTTTGTTCCAAGCGAAGTACATCACTCCATCTGCAACAAGGTGTGCCCAAGTTCTTTACTGTACTTAAAAATAAAGGGCATGTTCTCACATTACCAGCCAGTGTTGCCTGCCCATCCAAAAACCGGCATGAATTTTATTTCTGTGCCTACTTTGCTCTAAGAGCAGGTGGTGTTGAAGCTGTCAGAGAGATGGAGGTGGAAAGCTGGAAGGAGTTGGGCTCTCCTCCCTTGGTACGCACATTAAAGAGAACAAATATTTGTCATTAACTTGTGACTCTTCCAGCCTGAGTATGAGGAAGATTTATACTACTCAAAGAACTGTGTCATTAAGTGCTACTAATCCCCCCAAATTCCACTGTAGTAGGATCATGTTAGTTCTAGGGAGAGATGCAGCATGTCAGGTTCTGTTCCCACAGGTACCTCATGAAGTAAACTGCAAAACACTTGATTTGACTTGCAAGAAGAATTGGAGCAACCCAAATCTGTGGGATCTAAACACAGCTTGTTCTGCTGCATGAGGAAAGCACTGTGCTCTGCTAGCTAGATCCTGGCTGCTTCAGCATCAGGAGAACAGGCTTCAAAAATCTGTCCCTAACCCCCCTGCTGCCTCTGTGTGAGTGTATAGGTTTGTCTGCCTCAGGGCATCTCCAAATCAGGGTAGAGGAGGGAACCTGCAGTCCCACCTTCAAAATTATGGCACTGGATGAAGCTAACACCCACTGCATGGAATCAAAATTCTGCTGCAGAATATGCCCATGGGAGATATGAGCACCATGGATTTGACCAGTGCTGTTAGGCAGAAGAAACACTGGAGGGAGTGCAGGGATGGCTGAACACAGTTCTTGGTCAGTCTGTGACAATATTTAATCACTCTCCACAAACTTCAGGAATCTCCTTACTCCTTTTCTTATGAGAGGCAGGGAAAGAGGAAGAGTAATTTTCCTGTTTTGTTTCTGACTAGAAGATGTAATGACCACTGGCAGTAGATATGAGCGGAGTCCCCGAGAAGCTGTTGGTTGAATCTGTCCAGCTTTGTGCTGCTTGTGTGGCTCAGTGCAGGAGGAAACCAGCCAGGTGGCTCAGTGACTTCCTCAGTGACTGCTCTGCACAGTGAGCAGATAAAGCGGAAGCTCCTGAAGTCCAAGACAGTTCCCAAGCTGCTGCCTGGGCCCAGAGTCTCCAAACAAGAGACACAACTTCTTCCCGGATAGACATGGGAATGGCAAAAAACTTCTGGCAGCAGCTGCAGGCAGAATAGAAATGTGCAACTGATGTCAGGTGCCTGCAAAGTTGTCTGCAAAACTTGCACA
Organism: Brachypodius melanocephalos; assembly: GCA_013398615.1. NCBI lineage: Eukaryota > Metazoa > Chordata > Aves > Passeriformes > Pycnonotidae > Brachypodius > Brachypodius melanocephalos. The sequence continues at coordinate 4,046,373 of VZSR01001299.1, read as the reverse complement.
CTGCATTTCTTTTTTTTTTTTTTTTCCCTACAGATGGATTTATCTTGTACTCTGTGGGATTCAGAAAGCAGCACTGAGTTTTCTCTTTCAGTGGAAAGGTTTCCTATGGAGAAGGCAAGACAGCTGTGCCAGCTGAGCAGGTGAGTGAGAAAAGATCTACAGGATAATCTTCTCGAGGGGCTCTCCACTTTTCCAAGAGAGCATAACTCAAGTCCCTGACATCCTGCTTTCAGATAAACACTGCTGAGAGGTGATTCAGGTGGAGTTTTTGCCCTAAAATACTCAAAGATGGTAAATGGAAGCCTGAAATGGCTGTAGCTCTGGAAGGGCTTTTGCTGTCCCTGTGAGTGTCAGGTCTGTGGAGAGGACCTGTCTATGCCAGCCTGAGCTGAATGAGCCTCATGCTGAGCTGAATCAGATGTTGTTCAGCATCTCTCAGCCCAGCAGCTTACCATGGCAAACAACAGCTTACACCCAGCTGCTGGTGGCAAGATCAGGAATGTGACATCCTGGGGCATACACAGCCACCAGACACTGCTGTAAAAACTTACCTCCTCCATGTCATGGCACGACGAGCAATCCTTGGGGGCCTTTTCACCTTGTAGATTGTGGCTGGGGGCCTTTGAAATGGATAACCCCTCCATTTCTTCAAGTTCAATCTACGTCTGGAGACAGGAGCTCAGAGGGAGAGGAGCTGGTACCTCCCTGCCTGTTAGGGAAGAGCCAGCCAAAGCCATGTGCAGTGAGGAGCAGAAGAAAGGGGGGACTCTTGAGCAAAGTGCTGGTGAGGGGAGGGAGCAGAGCCAGGAGCAGGCCCTTGCCTGCCGTGCCCCTGGCAGCATCCCTTGGCACTCCTCCTCACCATGCCTTGCCATCCTGCCAGCCTGTCCTGTGCCTGGGAGCAGTCTCTCTGGAACAGAGAGAAGCTGATTTCTTTGGTGTTGAGACTTGCTCTCCTTTTAATTATTTTAGCATTGCTAAAATAAAAATAAAGTATTTGCGAAGAAACCTTTCAGGTTTATTTCAGCCCTGACACAAGCTGGCTGAGTTTCAGTCAACTGATTTATACCAAATACTGCTCTGCCATCCCCGCAGCTTACATTTATCTGTGAGAATGAAAATAACTGTCAGCAGCAGGTTTAAGCCAGCTTGTACAGGAGCTGCTGGAAGGAGCTGTGTGTGTGTTGCCTTTCAGGCTCAAGGCTTTGGACTGGGTTGCTGGACAGTGTGTTTGCTGTGGCCAAGGCCTCTTCCCCTCTGGCTGCCTCAGTGACTCAGCTTGTCAGTGTGTCACAGGTGCTGTTTCTGTTCAGGGCTCAAAACCCAGATGATATCACACTCATTCCTGCAAGAACAAGGTGGTACCATCTTCAGCTGTGTGACTCAGCACCCTGGCGGAAGTGTCTTGGCTGGCTGACTTGAAGGAGAGAACTAAATCTTAGATGATGAAAAAGGACTTTTTCCACCTTGCTAAAAATAATTTAAATTCTTAATGAAATCTCACTTAATTATAGCCTGAGAATCCAACTAGGATCTTTCACTGGAGCTTATTGAGCACAGCAACTGAGCCTCTAGCAAGACACACAGGATATAACACGATGTGGTTTAGATTATGCACGTCCACAGCTGAAATCTTGATTGTGAGGGCTTACTGACAGAGCCAGAAAAATATCAGCACAGGAGAAGAGCAGCCCTGCACAGTGAAATGCAACCTGACATGCTGTGCCATGAAATCCCACAAGTGACCAGAGATGTCAGCTTAACCACATGTCTTCCACTAAATTTTTTATAGCACCTTATCCCTGGCTGACTCCAGGGAACAGAGAAGACTGTCTGATATGGCTGCCACCTCTTCTGGGTCATCATCTGACAAGTGCAGGAATGTGACATAACTACAAAATGCAGAGGACACCATTTTCAGTGCTGGAAACAGTTTCACTGTCAAACTGCCTTCAAGGACAGGCAAAAGACCTTTTGTGAATGTTGATAACAGCAACAACAGATGCTAGTACTACCACTAGTGCTTGGATCATCAGACCCAGCTAATGTACCTGTTTTGAAACTGGAATGAGAAGCAGAGGTTGGATTTTTATCCATTGCAGGCACTTAGCTGTGATAAAGAGATGTGTGAGAGATTTAAATAATAGTACTACTGTGTCTAATTTCCAAGAAGTTCTCACCCTTGGCTGCCTCCTAAACTGATCTTTTGTCCAATAATATTAGAAAGCAAAAGTGCACTTGATGGGGAGCCTGGAAGAGATGGCACTCACTGGAGAATGGATTTCTGCTTCAAGTCACACACACTTCCTCACCAATCATTTACATTAAAGAAACAGTTTCTAGGGTACTGATCTGATATCCTTTGCTTCAGAAATGCTTGCTTCTTCCTAGATGCATTTTACTTGATTTCTTTTTTCCAAATAGCTGCCCAGGCCTCGGCAGTGGGGTAGAAAGGCGTGCCCCAGGTCAGGAATAAGAGTAGTGGCAGGGCTAGGGGTCATGTGTTGGGAAGCAGTTGGAAAAAGCAGAGCAAAAAAACCATGAATAATTTTATCAAAATTGTAAATTATAAACAAAACAAAACAAACAAACAAAACCAAAAGCAAAGCAAAAGAAACAGAAAAACCGAAACGGAAACAAAAAATAAAGAGGAAAAATTTCCAAAATCTGATTATTTCTTTCTGAACAGGCTGAACTGACTATTCATTCACATGAATAGGGTAGCTAGGGCATGACTTTCTGTTCTACCTTTACCTAGGGAGGGCTCCTTGCCTGGACCAGAAGGAATGGGTTGTTTCTGAGGATGCTCCATGCCCCAGCAGCAGCTGGCAGGGTGAGATAAGACTTCTTCCTGTGGTTTCTTTCTATCTAGTGTAGCTTTCCCATAAAGCAGAGAGCTACTTTTGCTTGCAAACTTGCATCTATTTAGTCTTTTGTTATGAAAATCTTTCTTGCCATCTATGCACTTCTAATCCCTTTAAAGCCCGGCCGAGCTCTTGGTTGCTGCGATACCCTCCCTGTGGCATGGGGGCCTCCTGCTCACCCTCCTGGCACACAGCTGCCTGCACCGAGCTGCCTGCACCCTCGGGGCTGTGCATGTCCTGCCCTGCAGCCCCAAGGTGAGGTGATAACACCAGGTGATCCATCAGCCAAGCTGGGCAAGGCGCTGCCTCTGAAACAGAGAGGGTGCGTGCAATCCCGAGCTCTATCTTTTCCATTTAAAGACACTTAAATGCCAGAAAGAGATTTTCAGGCGTCTGAATTGACAGAATCAGGGGCTTGTAAGAACTTTTGTCCCCTCGTATTTAGAACCTGAGAAGAGGCGTGATGCGAAGAGGCTCGAGATGCCTGCTGCTGAGCTATAAAGGCTCCTTTGTGCTGAATCACCCGGGATAAAAAGAGCTCGGGCTCTCTCTTGCTGAGTGGCCAGTGACTGCTGGCGGACCCCGCTGAGACAGCTTTTGTCAGCCAAGATCAGCTGCAGCGTGAGGTGTCTCGGTCCTTTCACTACAAAACAAACTGCAAAAGGCACTGAGGGATGAATTCCGTTTTTCTTCTTTTGCTCTACCGTGGAGTTTTCCACCTAAAGCTGCAGTTTGGCTCTAAGCCCGGGCCAGAGTGCAAGTCACTATGGGGACCTGCATGGTCTTAGTGTGAGTACATGTGGATGTAGCATTTGCAGGGTGTTTGGGGAAGAGATGGAAGGATCCTGCATCTCTGAATTCAGTACTCAAATGGGACTTTTTATTACCTTGATGACAGGAGAAATTAGCTGCGAGTTACACGTTCATCCCAAAAAAGTAACCTCCCAATAAAGCAACCATCTTCCTCTCAACGTGCTCAGGCAGCCCTTACTGTCGGGTTCCCACTTTGCTATAGCTTATGCCCCAGAAAGCTTTGTGCAAGGGACACTGGCTGCTTGTAGCAACTGCACTCACAGCTCTCCTGTCTGGAGTGAGTTTTCCAGAGGCAGGCATGGCATTCATCACAGCGTGTTGAGGCCATGGGGCAGATTAGGTCAGAAACATCTCCTGGTTTATTTGAAAAGTTGTGCTGGACATTTTTCTGAGTCTTGGCAAATACGGATGTACTTTGTATAAAGAATGCTCTCCACACCTGATTAGGAGGAGGTTTAATGGCCCTTAAATGGGAGCAGTGCCCAGAAGATGAGATAGTTTTCCTGCCCCAAGGCTGGATGTACCCAAATGATTGATTAGCAGCCAGTGTAGCAAACTGAACAGAAATCCCTGTAGGAGGGTGACTTTGTCTCCTTATTGGCAGATGAAGTTATTTTAAAGCAGCACCCTCATGAGAGGGATGTATCCAAGCTGTCTGACCAGCACACAGGATATCTGTGTCCAACTTTGCAATTACTTTGAGCATGACAGATGATGCCCTCATGTCTGCATCACATTTCCTGTGTTGCTCTTGCATTGGTGACATGTGCTGGCTCTGGATGTGCCTTTTGTACCTTTTCTGGTAGCAACTGCACCGTCCATCCTGCTCCACCCCTGAGAGTAACCAGGATTCACTCCCTGCCCTTTATTCCCTGTCTCCCAAACAGCAGCACACTGTGTGTGCTGGCATCTTGGTGAGCTTCTCAGCGAGTTCCCACCAGCATCTGTCACTCCTGCGGCATTCACTCACAGTCTCCTGCCTTTGGTCCCTTCTGGTGCCTCACACCCACCCATTGCCATTCCTTTCTCATTCCTAGGGAATGAGAAATCTTTCTATTTCTATTACTATTAGAATATTCTTCTTTTACTAGAAGACAGTTAAATTTGTAAGATTTTTCTTTCTGAATGAATTTCTGTAAGAGATTTTTTTTTTTTTTTGCCAGGGGATGGAATTAGCATTATGGACATTAAAAGGCAGGAAATGGTGTATTCTTTTTTTTTTTTTTTTTTTTTTTTTTTTTTTTTTTTTTTTTTTTTTAATCAACTGCTTCAAGGGAGAAAATGAGAAATGTTTTTGAGAACAGCTTTCCATTATATGAGAAAGCAGAAGCTCCATTCCTCATTCTCACACCATCTGTGTTTATTAACCCTAACTATTTTAGAAACAAAACATCTCTTACATCTTTCATGTAAGCCAGCTAACACAAGCCACATAACCATCAAAGCAAGTCCAGGATGTGGGAAATCAAGGCACGGAAAATTCTTGGAACCTTGTGTATGCAGGCCCAAATACAGCAGAGAATACAGAGTTTGACCTGAGACCCTGGAAAAGGCTTCCAAATTTAGAGATTATAAGTAAGAATGTGAGTTTGTAGTTTAAGCAGAGACATATTAGGCTAAGTAGTGGAAAGTTTTAAAGTAAAGTTTAAGATATAGAAATAGTTATAAAGGTAATAAGAAGTTTTAAGGTGTAGGAAGTAGTTTGTGTGTCACTATATGACTAGACAGAAAAAGTCCAATTGCGGCAGGATGTGTGATACAATTTTAATTAGCAATTGGTGTGAAAGTTAAAACCATGTGTGGCAGTAGATTATTGGCTAATAAACCTTCAAAAACCCCTGTAACCTGTGGTCTTGTGACCACTGACCACAAACTCCTGGCGTATTTGGTGAAGACATTCTCACTCCTTGAGACTGAGGCAATAAATCATGTTTTAAGATGTCTTCCAGTGGTCCCGTCTCTCTTAAAATCCCAACAGCAGGAGCCACATAGAAAAGTGGAGTAAAAAACTTCTTTTTATACTTAGTTCTAAGCTCTAAGAAAACTGCCTGAAACTCTTTACAGTTCATGTGTGTGGAGACAACCTGGACCAGCCCTTTGGTGCATCCTAAATGTTGTTTCCAGCTGTGGCTGTGAAAGAATTGGCAAGAAAGACTGTAGGAATAGGACAGACACGTACAGTTGCTTCCTTTCTGTATTTTCTCAGCCTATAATATTTTTCAGCATAGTTTATAAGTGTTTAGCAAGGCTTAAAGAATTTTTCTCCCAGTAGTTTGTCCTTGAGCCAATTCTAGCATCTTCAACAGCCATTGGCAAAGCCTCTATATGTGGACTACTCATTGCATGAAGGGCTGCTCCTCTTAATTCAAACATCATCCTCATAATTCCTTTTGATGTTCCTGAGTTCTTCTACTTGGTTCTGCTGACAGCCATATTCATCTGGCACCTGAGTCCAGTTAATGGTCTTTGAATCATCAGTCAGTAATTATTAGATAATAACTGGATAGTCAAAAAGTTATCTTTCGACATCCTGGAGAATCATGACCACAGGGTTATGCCCCAGCTTTTATAACCTGGTTTGGGTCTTCCTGATACCTTGGTGTCAGCTCTGTTCTGAAAGTGCACTGTGGGTATGTCTCTGGAAAGGGGTATCAAAATGGAAATCAGTACAAGAAGCAAAAATTATTTCCTTGGAAATGAATACTACAGATCAGCTAGTTATAAGTTGGGATTTTTTTTCTCCAAATACTGATTTTCTGATGTTAAGCTTGCATTTCTTTAGAGACACTAGAAACAGTTTTAGCTCTGATTTCTGTTATATGCCATATCTGAAGTCTTAATTTGTTTCTCCAGCAGACACTGTCCAGCATGGCACATGCATTTCCCACTCCAGTGAATGCATTACGATGCTGACGTCCAGCAGGTAAGTGTTTTACTGGAGTGTATTTACCAACCATTATTTAAAGGGAAGCTCTTTTTCTTTCTGGGGTTTTCAGATGCTACATCTCATGCCATGTTTGTTGGCTATAAACTTCTTAGAGTCCAAGAAAAGATGTTTCTAGCATTAGCAATTGTTAATTCAGATCAACAGATATTCTGAATGTGCATAAACCACTTTTTAAGCCACAGAATCTCACATTTTGAGTCCGAACTGTCTATGTTTGGAGGTAAATGATGGGTGCCAGGCAGAGCCCAACCCAAGCTGAAGTGTGGCAAGGACAGGTTGCAGGCTCAGCTCTGCCTGGGACAAAGGGCTTGAGAAAAACAGATGTTTATGTTGCACCCATGTCTGGGGTGAGTGACTCCTCATGAGGACTCACAGAGGCAGCCTGTGATATCCCTTCAGTGTGGGGCTCCTCTGGCTTTTGACTGACCCTCTGTCAGGACCAGCTGTGCTCCATCTCTGCTGGAAGGGTGATTGCTGTCACCCCAAGTCTGGAGGAAATATCACGGAGAAGGAGAAATGCAGGGCTTGGTGGAATACTGGTGATAAGGCAGAAGCAAAGACACTCTGACAGCTGGGTACCACTGACTTCCAACGGGCTGGAAGTTACATTTTATTTAGACATTTAACAGAAAGCAGGTAATTAGCACTAACGTCATAACTCAGCAGTAATACAACATGGATCATACTTGATGTAACACTTATTGTCAGAAAAACTCTTTGTACATAAGCCCACAAGATATCATGCATGGAGTAAGCATGAAAGATTGCTCCCCAGGTGGTGGTCCCAGGAAACTCTCCAAATTCTGTCAGTATGTGATTTTTATTATTCAGTTCCCATTCTTCCTTTCCCTGTAAACAATTTGATCTGGATGTAAACTGTCAGGAAATGCCACGATGGAACGGATGCTCAGGGCTGTGCAGAGGCCATGCCAAACTACTCCAGGGGTGGCAGGACTTGGAGCTACCCATATGGCTGCCTGTCACCAGAGTGAAGGGTGCACAGGCCACACAGCTCCACTGGGCAGGACTCTTTAGTGACCCTTTGCGGGACACACAGTTGTGTCCAGGACAGGCACTTATCCTCCACATTTGTTCTCGCTCATTTTCCCCATGCTTAACCAAAACCCTCTCTGTTCTGAGCAGGAGCAAGCCTCCATGCAGATGGCCACGCAGTTCCCCTCTAGGCTGAACTCTGCTGTGAAAGGCAGATGGACTTGTGCCTTCCAGGGAAACAGAGTGGGAAATCAGAAGATCTATAGAATCTTGTTTTCTCTTTTAAATTGTACAAGAAAAAAACCCCCAAAACCTCAGTGCAGTGATATCCTTGGGGTTAATAAAAGGTTAATATCAAGGCTGTATTATCTTTTTCATCTTCCTTTCCAATCCTTCCTTTCAATCTGTAGTTGATTTATTTTTTTTTTAATTTGCCTGGCAAAACACAGGCATGGACCAGAGATGCTTCTGGGACTGCAGCAGGAATCAGGTAGGGACAGTGGGGCTTGGTATATTATCTTCAGTTTCAAAACATTTTCTCAGTTCCAGAGCTGGAAATATGTATTCTTTAAAAGCACAGATCCTGTAGTGCAGAATCCATCTTCTGCAGCAAACCTCCTTACCAGGAAACTGTGAAGTATGTCACACCTCAGATTACTTAGTGGACAATCAATCCTTGAACTTTTAGACCACTTTCTATTGCCTCCAATATTAAGGCTCAGCCCAAGTTCATTACATTCAAACTAATTCCCATTTAACTGCTGTAGATGGTGTCCTGTACATTAACTTCCCAAATGCTTTCTGTGTAAATTCCAGCTTATCCCAGGCTTGCTTTTCCTGGACCTTCCCTTTGCTGGCACAAATGTCTGTACAACAGTGACAGAACAGAGCAGCCACCAGAACGGGATTAAAACAAAGCTTGAAAGAAAGGAAAAAAATAAAAAAGGTTTATTTTAATATGGATCAGTTCTTCAGTCCTGTGCTTCATATTGTCAGGAGTGAGTGAAAAAAAAAAAATACAAATGGACAATGAAGAGCAAATGAAGCATAAAAGGACAACCTAAACTATAAATGCATGGACAAGTCTCAGTCACTTGGCTTCAGACAATATAAAAATCTTCTTTAAGTCTTCAAGTATATTTGCAGCTTTAAATCACTGTTTCTCCCCTCTCTGAAACAATCTCCAAAAATGGAGAGTGACAACAGTGGCAGAAGAAAATGGGATCAGTACTCTGACTATGGAGTGAGCAGCTCTCATCTGAGTGCCCAGCCTCTTTCCTGGCTCCCTGAGCTCCCCAGGAGACCCTGGAGGGCCAATACCTAATTTTATTTTCCTGATTTCTTGCAGCTTGTGGAGACTAAAGTGGGACCCTGCTCTGCTCAAAAGAGCAAGAGTTTAGATGCTGTGCCAGGTAATCCTGGGACACATGTCCTGGCTTCAACACACTGCTTGGACTGGAGCAGGTTCATTCCACTCTGAATTCCTGCCTGCAAGAGGACTCCCCAAGGGGATGAATTTTGACCTGCAGCTCATAGAGACAGAAGAAGAAAGCTCCAGCCATGCCATCCAGCCCTTCACTCCCAACAGTCCCCTGATGCATCATCCACTGCCTTGATTTCTTGGGGCAGAGGCATCAAGGAGGGTGGCTCAAGGCCCTCTGCAGGTACATCTTAATCTTTGGTATCTGATTTTGACTATTTGACTGGAAACAAAAGGAAGTACTAAGCTGTCATGTGCAAAGTGTCCTGGCCAAGAGGCCCAGTTTACCAATGCTACTGATACTGAATACAGGTGCTGCTGTGGGGAGCTGCTCCTTCTGGGTGTTGGCATCTAGGGAGCTGGGTTTGTTCTTTCTGAGAGCTATCAGCAGAGATTCCTGCTGGCATTTGGCTATGAAGCACAGCTGTGTGGTATTGCTGAGAAGGGCGTGGGAGCAAAGCCCCTTTCCAAGTGTGGGGTGCTCACACCCAAAACAGGGGTGCAGCAGCAGCCTACAAACAAATTGACCTTTGCTTTTGCACAGAGACCACATGAGACCCCAGGCTGCTCTCAGGTTTCTGAGCAGGGCTATGCAGCCCGTTCCTCAGACCAACTGGAAAAACGACTGCAATGCGAATCTTCTGGAGCTGCAGAGTCCTACAGCTCCAAAAGCAACATAAATTTGTCAAAGGTCCCAATCACTCTCAAAGTGTAAAGAAACAGGATAGAGATAAATGCAGGGGAAAGACAGAAATGTACTGCATGGCTGCTTTGGGATATGAGTTTATCTTTCAATTAAAAATAAGGTCTTGAAGCTCAGGGAAAATTTGCACTAGTTCTGGATCCTATTTCTTTGCTGCTCCTTTTATTTGCAGAAAGCTGTTGTTATTTTAGACATGAATATTTTTTATTTAGGTGTTACTGCTTACCAGAGACTTTGATTTTTTAAAATGTTGGCTAATTTTGTGTTTTGAGTAGGAAGCTTCAACTTCACACCAGTTCTACACAGGCCCTTCTGCTATCCACCAGTCTGAGCAAGATAAACCTGTAACCAAGACATTCCTCCCTTAACCTCTATGGCTTTATCACGATTTTGTTATTGCTCACCTTACTGTGGACTTTGAAAAGATATGGGGAGTATCTGAAGTAGTTTAAAACTATTTAATCTTTTAAATATCTGGAATGCAGGCAAGTATCCCTGTACATCCACCCAGCCCCCAATTTTGCTTTTGCTTTCTAACTGCTGAATGAATTAGGGAGAGCAGGGCCAGGCAAGCTGCCTGCACTGATCTCTGCAGGACCCAGCTTCCTCCCGCCCCTCAAAATGCACTAACTACCTCTGCTCCCACACTGGATGCCTTCCCAAATCCTCAATCCCTGCCCAAAACATCTGTGCTGTTTGTCCTGCACCACCCTATTGCTCATAGGAGAGAGGACCCCCAGGGGCACCACCCCAGTTTGCCCGCACTTACTGTGAAAGGGAGCACCCAGACAGCATCAAGGCAGGAAAAGTCTCTGAAAAGCAGCAGAATTAGCAATATCTTGCATGCCAAAGCAAGTCCTAAGGCAGGCAAAGCAGCAGCCAGGAGAGACCCATTCTCAACATCCCACCTTGTCCATCCCTCCACCTCAGCACAAGGTGGGAGGCAGTGGGCAGCTCCAGCGCCAGCACCCTCATCCTGCTCCATGGCTCATCCATCAGGAGCAAGGAGGAGGATTAGTGCTCGGCTCAACGTGGGCAACTGCCTGCTTGCCAGGCTTGCTCTTTAAAACAGGCTGTCAAGCACAGATAGCTGTTGAATCAATATGTGCCTGGTAGCTGTTGATGCCACTTCTGCCAGCACAGGGTGGGCTGAGCCGCTGCACACCAGGAGGGATTGAGGCTGTGAGAGAGAGGATGCAGAGCTGACTCTTCAGTACCCATATCAGATGACTGTGAGAAAACAGCCAAACAGGAAGACTTCAGTGATGGTGTCTCTGTGTTGCCACTGCCAGTCCCCCCTCCCAGTGCCAAACACAAACATTTGCCAAGCACAGAGGAGACTGGATATACTATGGTTGGTCAGTTCTTTGAATGAGATGTGAAAGCAGGGGCCTCCACTACCAGCCTTGACAAATCCTTTCCACATCCTGAACAGACTATGAAAATCAGCTGACATCCAGATCGCTGTCTCCTCTTCCTCTGGGCAGCTCCTCATGCCCATCCCCAGGCTGCAAATTGCTGTGGATAATAGCTGTGACCATTCATCCAGACCGTGGCTGCCTACCTGTGCTGGCGTGGAGGGCCCCGTGCTCAATGGTCCCACTGCAGAGGGGATGTCAGGCTATTTGGAGCTTGTGTACTTGGTGACAGCCTTGGTGCCCTCTGAGACGGCGTGCTTGGCCAGCTCTCCTGGGAGCAGCAGGCGCACGGCTGTCTGAATCTCCCGGGATGTGATGGTGGAGCGCTTGTTGTAATGGGCCAGGCGGGAGGCTTCTCCAGCAATGCGCTCAAAGATGTCATTGACGAAGGAGTTCATGATGCCCATGGCCTTGGACGAGATGCCTGTGTCAGGATGGACCTGCTTCAGCACCTTGTAGACATAGATGGAGTAGCTCTCTTTCCTGCTTTTGTGACGCTTCTTATCACCCTTCTTCTGTGTCTTTGTCACAGCTTTCTTGGAGCCTTTTTTGGGGGCTGAGGTTGACTTCGCTGGCTCAGGCATCTTGAGAGCTCTTTTGCTGTGTCTCGGAGCTGCTTGGAGAGAACATAAAAAAACCCTGATTATTTTTTTACCTTCTACAGAACAATTGTACTGCAAGATGAGACAGTCTGAGTTGGAGGCAAGCAACAGCTCAGAATCTGAGAAAAATATCCCATGACCCTGCACGAGCATTTCTGAACTGCCAGCAAGAATTTCTCTGGTTTGTGTATGGCCTTTTGTTGTTTCCTGTTTAAATGCCTGCAACACTGGCCTTGTCAACATATCTGAACACAAGCCTAATTGATGTCTACTCAGTAAATATGAGATGGAGCCTGAACATCTTTCTGAGAAGAACACTGCAGTTCCAAAGAAAACACTAACTGCAGAATGGATTAAATCAAATCTTGCTGGAATGGGCCCAAGACTGTTGGAAGGTATCACTGCAGGCACTTCTACATGAGACTGGTCAAAATTATTTTACGTGGTTTACAATCTCCAATAAACCCTTTTTTATTTGCACGTAGAAAGAAGTTTATTTTGAGGGTGCTTGCATTTCTGTGGCTATTGTCTGACACAATGTTTTCCAGTGAATTATAAAAAATAATAGTTTTAAGCTTGTTAGCTGAGCTACAGGGATATATCAGTATTCACATTTGCTATCAAAATATACCAGAAAGTAGAAAAGCTTAGAGGAAGTGGCAGGAATCACCTGGCCGAGAAACAGAAACGTGGACAGGAGTCAAAAAGCAAAGTGCTTTTGCGTGACATTTTGATGGAAAAAATGGTTTCCTGCTATTTGATGCTTTTTGCTTTTGAGAGCAAGCCTTTGTTGGACAGTTTACACCAAAGATGCCTGATCCTTCCTCTGAGTTTTACTTCATTAGGTCACAAAGTGCAGAGACATGACCTGCAGCTGACTGCTTGTTGGGGGTTAGGTTTGTTTCCTTTTTACTTTCAGAATTTTTTTCCCATAAGTTGCCAGGAAACTAACTACTGGGTACTTATTGGTACTTAGGCAAAAGGTACTTAAGCAAAAAACAAAAGTGGCCAGAGGAGAGGAGTGTAGCATCTGGCTGCCCTTCTTTTGTCTCAGGGAGTTTCTCTCAGAGGGGGAAGATATCCCGAGTTTTGGGGGCAGGCAAAGGATGGGGCTGAGGCAGCTGCAGTCTCTCACTCTTGGCATCGGAAGGAGCTCGGTCAAGCTCCTCCTTTCTGTTTACTGTGGGGAGGATTCACTGTTATCACTGGAGCCCTAGGGATCGACCACCATCTGCTGGTGTGTCCAGCAATCTGAGCTCCCTTTTTCCTGCCCTGAGGGAGCCGCTGTCCTGCCCTGACACTTCTCTGGCCCTGCCCTGGGTCTTTGCTCCTCTGTAGCCCCACACCCCCTGCCCTGCTGGGGACATCCCCCCGCAGTTCCAGCTACCACCGCGGAGCTGCTGGTCCATCTCATCCACCAGCTCAGGATTTCTGCTCATTCCTGTTATTCCAGCTTGGTGCTCCTCAGAGTCCTGCTGGGGCATGGGGATCAGACTGCCTTGGGGTTTTGTGAAGCAAATTCCTTCCCATCCTAGCTGTGAAGGCTGTCATGAGGTTCCTGGTTCTGTTTTGTTGTTAATGCTATAGTTGTTTTGTTTGCCTTGTTATACATACTAGTAAAGAACTGGTATTC
>VZSR01001299.1:3959672-4032820 GCA_013398615.1 Brachypodius melanocephalos | reverse complement strand
TCTCCATTCCAAGGGAGGCTCCAGCTTTCCCTGGCAGACACCAGTCTTTCAAGCTAAGATACTGCAGTACCAAAAACCCAGTATGTAAACCCATCAAAAAACTGTGTGCCTCCCCTACACTACAAATTTACATGTGCTTTACTTCGTGGGCCAAGTGGAATAACTGTGTTGCAACCTGGTAAATGGTTTTGTGTTTCAGAGAACACTTTGAATGCTCCATTGAAAGACAAGGCTCCTCTGGGTTTTGCTGGAGGATAAGCTTACAGCAAAACCCCAGGGCTTGGGTTTTGCTGCTCTGCATCTCCTTTGAAGATGACCTAGGAATTACAGTCTGCTGGCCAAGAGAGACTAGTAAAGAAAAAAGAGCTTCAGGGCTGATGGCACATGGGAAAATGGATAGAAGTAAACAGAAGAGAGAAAGCTGGGATGTAACATATGGTCTGCACACTCTGAGTATCAGACAAGGACCTAAACAGTGCCTGTGCCAAGGCAATGGCTGCATGCTCAGCCCTGCCTCTCCTCCTTGGGAAAGAGCGAGTGAGATGTCTGATTTCTCCATCCGCAATCAGAGCCAGATGCAGTAGCACTGCTGAAACCAAATCTATACAAAGTTCCCGGCTGCTCCCTGTGGGAGGAGCCACCTTTGATCCTGAGGCTGGATTTACCTGTCCACCCACACCAGCTCCCGCTTCTGAATCACATGAGGAACCTCCATGGCTCCAAACCATCTAGGGGATGCTGCCTCCTGCCTGGAGCCAGCACCAGGGCCACTGCCAGCTGCTCTGCCTGACCAGGCACCAGGGCTGGGCTCTGCACCTACATGGTCTGGCAGCCACTGGGCAAGGGACAGCACTGGGCATTTCAAGCAGGGCTATGCCCAGCTGCAAGAGCAGGCTGGCATTGCTCGGGACGCTGCAGAGTGGGGAGGAAAGGTCACCACAACACCCTCCTCCAAAACATCCTCCTGTCTAGAAGCCGAAGTCAGCGCCAGTGCCCTTAGAGCTGGATTTCTGCTTCAGAAAAGCAGTTTCTTCTCCAAAGATACGATTTTCATGTACTAAATTTTTGACTCTGCCACATCATGTCCTTTCTTAATTCTTACTGGCATTCTTTCCAGTGGAGGCATTTAGAAGGGCAAATGCTGGACTGCCTCAAAAGTTCTGGATACCTTCCAAAACTGACACCTGCCCCCTTAAACACCATATTTTCTTCCTCTGATGAAATCACAAATTTTCTTCATTTTTTTCTCTATTTGGGAAGTAGTATTGGGAAAAGAAATCCCCTACTGCTCTGTTTGTAGACTTGAAAAATATGTCTTTTCAATGGAAAATTATTTTTACACATGAAGAAATAACTGTGCACTTACTCCCTGTTCTTTTGAGCTCATTTCCTGACTGAAAAACACCACAACTGAAAAACGCAAATGAGTACTTCTTAAGCTTTTTGAAAAGTATGTCCTTCTAAAATATGTATTAATTCTTAAGTGCACTTCTACTGCAGCTTTTAAAAGATGAATAGAGAGCCCAACAGGAACCAGAGTGGTTTCACAGGGCTCCAGAACAGGTCACATCTACAGGACATCTCCGGCCATTTGATCAGCTAATACCCTTGGGTAGCACAGCCTCGATCTCCCTCCTCTCCCATGTACAGCTGCAAAGGGGGAAGCAGTGATGCTGAAGTTCAGAGATTAGCACAAAAGCCTGTGCTTCTCTCCACCCATTTCTTTGCAGCTGACTGTTTAACAGGTAAACAAGACTGTCTTTGAAAACAGGTTGTGTTCTTTGTGGTTTATTCGGGCAGTGCCTAGCACGCAGATCCTGAGTGCATTTGCCAGGTGCTAAATAAATAATGTTAATAATGGTCAACAGTATCACCAATCCTTCTGTCAACAGTGCAAAGCAACCCAAAGCAGGTGCTGCTCTGGTGTAAAGATAGAAGCAGTGAAATTATTCCCAAAGTGTCCATGTGGAGAGCTTGTTGAGGAAAACAAAAAAGTGACCTTTAGAAGAATAGTTTTTTTTATAAAAATGGTTGCATACCTTTGTTTCCTTAAAGAAAAAATATAAAGGCAGAGTTGGAGAGAGAACCTGAAGAGGTTAACAATTATTGGCTTTTATTTTGGAAGTGTTGCTAGCAAAATTGACTTCTCTACTGTGAGGTAGACTATTGGGTACAGGTTGCTCAGAGAGGTTGTAGGATATCCATCCTTGGAGATACTCAAAATATAACTGGACATGGCTCTGAGAAACCCACAGTGGCTGGCCCTGCTCTGAGCACCGACTGGACTAGATGTTTGCCAGAGGCACCTCCAGCCTCATCCATTCTGTGACTCTTGGAGACTGAAATTATGTAGAACACACTTTATGAGCTGTGTTCCCTTGATTGACATTTCCCATGGCATGCTGCAGCCCAAGATTCCCACACGGACCTCTACGAAGAGATGGTGTTCATCTCCAGGTCCAAGCCACTGAGGTCCCTGGGACACAAGGTATGGCCATGCAACAGAAGGCACTTTCAAGCAGCACATTTGGAAAGTGTCAGGCTTTTGAGGAAAATCTCTGGGAACATTTTTTTTTTTAATGGCTTTGTATGCTCTAAGTTAAATTGGTTATCAGTGCTGGCAGTTTTTTCCTTCCTCAGAAAACCACCAACAAAACCAAGCGCAGTAAATTTTCCAGCCAGTTCCAAGCAGCAGCCTGACTGCTGCCAGAAACCAGAGCAGTGTGGAGTGACAGATATATCTTCCTTTGTGTCGACACTCTTTTCTTCAGCATCATTAAAAGGAAAGTGAATGGAAAAACATATTCAAAGACACAAATCACCACAGCCTCTCAGATCTGAAATGGGAGAGGAGTCCTGCTGAGAAATCCCACGTGGAATCTGATGCTGTCTCTTTTCCCCAGGCTTGATATATCAACGGAGAGAAACAGGCTGGGAAGCTCCTGCAAGATTTTTGTTCATTTTTGGCCTTGCTGCTGAGTCTGTAGGACCAGTGCCAAGCTGCTGCCATCAGTGTGTATGGATGACTGAGGGTGGACTACGAGCTGGCCTTTTGGACTTCTCCTCATGCAGGGCTGGAAACAGCACTTGGATTTTTTTTTAAACTTTCTATTCTCTTTTGAAAGCTGTCCTTGCTATGATGAGCTCTGGGGCCTCCCCATGCCCTTTCTGTAATTTCTTAATCAACCATAAAAGTTCCGTTTCTAGAATCAGCATTTTGTCCTTAGGAAGGTTTGGTGGCAAATTAAACATTTGCAGGAAAACCTCAAGCTGTCATCTTTTAGACATTTGAAATTTGTTTATATTCTGATGTTATACTTTAATTCTTGCTAGAACAAATGACAGCCAATGGGCACCTGATGATAGTTCTGCCCCTTAAATAGGAATGTCCGGTCTGTTCTGTCCAATTGTTGCCCCTTTCCTCATCTTCTCCTACTATATAAAAGAAAGAATACTTGGCTTTATTCCTGCATGTCAAGAAATACTAAACAGAATTTGCTGCTGCTTTTTATTTTCTTTGAAACACAAAGGACAACAAATTAGGAAATGTTTCCATCAAAATGAAAAGGCTTTCTAATGGATTCACCTGCTCTGAAGTGCTTGTAAGATCTGGTAAATATAGTTTACAAATTACCAGGTGTCAACAAACGACTGTTATTGGAAAAGAGAATTTCTGCAAACTGCAAATCTCCTTTCTTTTATTATGTATGGCCATCTACTATTATACATGAATATGTTCATCTGTCAGGTGTCATTATATAGTAACAGTTGAGAAAACAAACAATATTTATGATTATTTGGTAGCAAGCTCTGCCTCAGGTATAAAGCAGATCAGAAGCATGATGAGTCATTGTGAGACATTGGTGATGTTGCCTTGTGCAAAAACTTATAGTCATATTTTGGTCTGGAAAGATTTTTTCCCTTGGTATGTTGTCTAGCATGTGATGATGAGGTAATATTTGCTTTGAAGTAAGGAGGAGGAGAATTTCCTAGAATAAGGTGAACTAATCTGAAAAGCCTGATTTCTTCCAATGGTGGAGGGGTGCAGAAAACCATTTTGAAATCTTAGATTTCTTCCCAAGTAATCCAGTACCAGTACTAAGACCCCATTCTCAGTCCCACATGCTCTGCTGGACTTTATATCTCTGCTCCTGTAAAGTTTCCATTTAAATAGCTGCCTTTCAAAGCTGGATATACACATGCAGTTTTCTAGTGAACAGAGGACTGTGACTATAGGTTAAAACTGAAGATGACCCCTACTCACTGACAAAGAAAGAAATGCTACAAACAGTCCCTGACACAGACATGTGATGCTCACATAGATCTTCAGATTTCTTTAGAACAAATACAAGCAGAACAGAGCATTGTGTCTAAGCTCTTTGACTGATACTTATCTTGCTTGTGTTAACCCATTGCTTGGGAGTTCTGTACAGAATACTACAGGAATCTTTTCTGTCCTTTTCTATAATTTCAATTTATGATTCTTAGAAGGCACATTTTTAATCACTGGTACCAGCTGTAATTTCTTGTGCTACTTCTACCCAAGTTGCAAGTACTTCTCAGGGCTGTAGGGGTATCAATCAGAGATTATGTATTATTATCTACATAGCAAGGAGCAGTACCCTGTATCAGAGCTCTCTGCAGAGAAGATACATTGAAATTTTAAAGAAAATGAGTCAAATACAGCAACAGAGAGACAATGTTGCAAGAAGAATGACGATCAGGAGACTACTACAGTCCTTATGCTGATTAAAAGAGTGTCTGAAGTCAGTGGGGATTTAACACAGGTTTGAAAGCACAAGTACAGTGTTTAGAGATGCTTAGCACCAACAACTGACATTGCTTTCCAATGGAATCCAAAAGGCTTAGTACTTCACAAAAATCAGACTTTGCATTTCATCAAGGTTTTGTTACTGTTAATAAATGAGTACTTTAAAAAGTTTTACCACCTGCTCTTTGTAAGAGTACTTACTGTATACTTGCTTTGGGATAGCTCTGATCTACATGCTTGAGCAGGTATCCAATAAATACAAAAAGGAGAATGACGTTTCCTATGGATCAGTACCTGTTAAATGTACATGGGGTACACCCAGTACCAGTATCTGCTATAATTACACTCCAGCTGGCTTTCCCTCAGAGTCAGGGTTTCAGAGAAACCTGAAGGAGTTAGATTTGATGACCCTTGTGGGTCCCTTCCAACTTGGAATATTCCATGATTCTGTATTATCACAACCATCCTCAGGAAGCCCAACAGAGAACACGAGCAGGCTCACTTCCTTCCTGGGGTTTTATCAATAACTCAAAACCTCACACATAAAATGCAGCATGAACTTCCTCTCTAAGTTTTGGAATCATCAGGGTTTTCTGCTTCTGCCATGATTCCTTTCCTGAAGCAACAGCCTTCTTTTCCCTTCATATCCCACTTCAACTCAACCGGACCCACTGGGAGCCAACCTGCCAGCAGCGACCCCATGTCCAATTGCAGGGTTTAGCTCCCACCCTTAGACTAACTTAGCAAAGTTGCTCTGGAGGTAGGGAGATGTCAGAGCCTGCTAACCATGTAAGGGCAGCTGATGTCCAACTGATCTGGGACAATCCGGCTGGGCAGAAGGAGCAAGACATCACAGCAGCTCCACTGCTCAGAAGCATCACGAGCTCTGCATATCTTTTTGGTGGTTTGCAAAGTACAGACTACTGGAGATAGGTGTGAGAACCAAAATCATAGATGACTGGTATCTCTAATACCAATAGAAGAAAGGTGCTTTACTTATTCCATGACACCCTATGCCATTGAAAATAAAAGGTGCAGATTTGAAATAAATTGTTCTCTGCTGTATCTAAAATGAAAATCACTTGATCTTTATCCACGTCATTTCAATTTCTCTGGAAAAGGAGAAGAGCAAAAATTCACTAAGGCTGCTATAGCTAAATAACTCCTTCTACAGTGGAGCAATGGTCTCTAAACTAGTAATGACAATAAGCCTTAAGAACTGCTATCATTTTTAAGCAAACTATTTTTATGCATTTTATGGAGCAATGGAGAATTATCAAAATTGTAGCCTATTTTCATATTTTCATGCTGAAAAAGACATCTATTAAAAATGTGCTAATTCAGCCATTCAGCCAAAAATAGGAGAGAAGCTACTGCACAACACCTGCAGGCCGTAGGGAGAGAGTGGGTGGGAGAGGGAGAAGAAGCCTCCCCAAGGGATGAGAGCTGCTCTGAGTTAAGGTAGGAGTTATGTGGGAACCAGTGCAGACACATGCAGCATCTCTCCCTCCTACAGACCCCACACCCAGGTTTTAGCAGGTTCCTGTAACCCATTTTCCAGTGCCAAAGATAATTTACATAGCAAAAAGAAACAAAAGCTGAGATTGTACCTCAAAATGTGTACTTCGGCCAAACTACACTGACTGGGAATAATTTGGACATAAACTCATGCTGAAGTGAAAAGCTATGTGCCCATATTAGGCTGAAGACCAGATCAAGGTCATTAAGGCACATGAGTGATGTGATAGGTACATCACAATTTGGTGTTTACCACATATTCTCAATGCCACAAATACAACAAACCTAGCAAAACCTTTTAACAATCTTCAAGGTATGTATATGTGTCTAAGGCATTTATGCTCAACAGACCTGAACATTACCACCATCAACTCTCCCCCTACATGGGGAGAAAGTGTCAGGCAAGGGCATGATGTGTGCAGCTACAATATAATCAATCATGACCACATCCCTTCTAAATGAGAGTCTCTCACTTCAGTCACTTCCCAGTTACATTACTCACATTTCAGCAAGTCCTGAAAATGATTTAAAAAAAAAATAGTAGAAAGCATGCAAACAAAAACGTCAGGGATATGTGAAAGCTGCTTTATCATGGTGGTAAAGCCTGGGTGCCTGGGAACAGAGAGTGTAAACACGGGAGGTGGGGGTGCCAGACAGGTGTATTCAAAAGGACTGCATGCCATGCCACAAGCTAAAGGACAGCAAGTGGCACAGCATCTGATTTCATTGCTACAGGATACTGAAAATACTGTAATGTGTGTATTAATAATTAATTTGGCATGGTAAAAGCAATTTTACTGTAAAACAGGGATGTGTGACTATTACTGGAGCCTGCAGGGAAACAAAGCTAAATGTCCTTCCCCAGATCTCGCATCATTCAATAACCGGATTGGGAACACGATCCAAGAATGCTGACACTTTTTTCTGCTGCTGCCACCAGATCACATTACCACAGGCAGAGAGTCCTCTGAGCATTAGAGGTCATCTTCTGTAGGAAACAGGAAAATGGAGAGTCTGTTAGATGGAAGGAGAGGAGAGAAGCAGGGCTGGGACAGCCAGCTCTGGCAAAGCTCCCTTGAAGAGGCAAGCTGGCTTTTCTCCAGAAACAGATAGGGGTGAGCACTAAAGACACAAGAGTTATTGAAGGTAAAAGTAAATTCTGAAACAAGAACTGACAATAAACCGTTTTAAAATGTTCATGAATAAATTTAGACTGGAGATGAGAGAGAGGGAACCTCACTTACATCCTTACTTGGAAGTGGGAAGAAAAAGGCAAGGGAGGAGGGGGAGAAAGACAAAGAAATCCATTCCTTCCATATTTCAAAGACAAATCTCGATATTATAAAAATTCTAGGAAATAGCTCCAGCATAGCAAGTAACTGCTCTATATTTACCAGGCAACATATTTCTATGTTGCTGTGCTACTGAAGAATTGTTATCAAAATGCACAGATGACCTTCACTTTGTACTTCTCCTTCCTTTATTCTTTTATTTATTGTTCCTTCCTTCTTTTTCTCACATACATTACAAGTGCCAGGAGGTTCAAAGCCCCAGCAGGTTTGCTGCCACTTGGTCCTGTCTCACATGCGGTATTTGCACAGAGACTAAAACAGTACTTTGAACAGCCACAGCATTGAAAAACTGGCATTCTCCAGAAACTTTAAAAGAAATGGCTGCCAAGTTAGCCCATGCCCAAATTCCACGTTGTACAATTGTGACTAGTGTTTTAATTTACCTCTAATTTGTGATAGCATCATTATCAGACGGATTTAGTGTGCTCGTCACTATGCTGATGCAGGCTACAAAACACCAGCTCCCTTCCAGAGAAATCAAGACATAACTGGGGATACACCAATATTTAAACCAGGCAAGGGTGCAAAGAGCAATATGCTGAAGACTTGGTTGCAACCACTAGACCAGCAGTGAAGAAAATGGGGGCTGCTGGACAAAATGACAGTGATCCTGGATGGTCAGTAGCAATTAGAACAATTAAATATAAAGCTCGCTTTTCAAAACTCAGAAGGGTTTTCAAAGGCTGGAGTTTTAAAATGCCAGTGGAGTGCCATATTAGCTGTACGATACTTTTATTTTTAACCATCCTTGGCTCCATCCTCCCGCATTCACTTTCCTCCTAAGCCTTCCATGCCCTCAGCTTCCTACTGCTTTAGTCCAATAGTCTCCCAAGCTGTTTCTTCCTCAGATGAAGTGCTCACCCTTTGCTCTTCTCCGTCCCTGCTGGTGCCTCTCCCAGCACATGCCCTCCACAGAGCTCATTAGTGCCTCTGCTTCCAGAAGTATATCTTTGCAAGTGACTGCTAAGTTCTTTTCTTGAGTTGCGTCCCAATCATCAGGCAGCTGCAGTCGATAAGGAGGATGATGAGCTGCGCTGAGGACCCACAGTGGAGGAGAGGAGATAATATGGGGTTAATTCTGGCATGTGAGAAAGAGGAGGGTGGTACAGGACAGTCAAGACAGCTGCAGGCATCATATCTTCAGAGCTGGTGCACCTCCAGTGCATTTTAAGACAAACACATCAAGAATGAAAACAGCCTATATTTTTATCAGGTATGGTCAGACAGCTCCTTCCTGACAGCATGTTCCCTGTCTCCTGTCTTGTAGCACCCCACTTGTTACTCAGTCAATTTCCAGGTCCCCCAGAGGACCCGAAGAGGACTTCTGCCTTTCTGTCAATGTGGAATCAGCTTCTCTTCCCTATGCTTTCTTCACTGATATTTATCAATGGTTCACTTCAGTCCTTTCCATTTTCCTCCGTTCTTTCCTGTTGCTTGATTCTATCTGCCTTTGTGGTAGAGAAATGAGGAGAGTCTCAGCAAATGCTTTCCCTGGCCTCCCTTCACACTAGGTTTTATTTTAAGTGCTGAGCTCCAAAATACCTTCCTTTCTTCCCCTCCCCTATGCCATTTGAAGAATTTCTTCAGAAAAAATGCCACATGTTTTTCTGCTCCAGCTTCTAGCATAACTCATGCCCTCTTTGTAACCCCCAACAGCCTGGGGTGGTTCTGTTCTCCTACCCTTTCTTCCATTGCCTCCTGTACACACCACCTATTGCACTGGCACCTCTGTGTTTTGTTTTCATTTTTACCTTGCAGTCTTCTTTCATGCAGTGTTTTCTGCTTGATAAATATTATTCATATGATCTCTCTCCCCACAAGAGACAGTCCCACACATTATAAAAATGGGTTATAAGGAACAGATTATAAGAAGAGATGTGATGTGCCCAAAAGCATGTCCATGTTTCCTGTCTCTGTCCAGTATAGACACTGCCTCTGACAAGCTTTTCCCACTTACATCCTTATTCATTGTGGTGAAAAGCCCACAGTTTCCTCCTCAGCACACACCACCTGCAGTGATTACCTGGGGGATGGTCCTCTACCTTCAGCTGATGCATTTCAACTCTCCAGGTGACACACAGAGATGTCAGAGATGTGTTCTGTGAAAATGGAAACTCTCTCTTCCATGGTCCTCAGGTAAAGACTAATTTTTAAAAAATAACACAGAAAACCTTGCTGCATTGGACTATCAATGTGCTTCCACCAAATTCACGAAAAAACCCTCACCCTGTTTTATAAGAAGCTTTAAGGGTGGTTTGAAAGGTAAAGAATTCCTACTCCAAGAGGGTCGATGAAATAATATGACAAGGGTAGTGATTAAGTCTCCCCACAAAGGAAAATGTTGAGTTGATGTAGGTGGTATATAAAACCCCCCACTCTCTTTATGAGTCAGGTAAGCTGCCAGAAACTGGAGGTGGAATCCGTGGGATGGAGCTGTTTTCATTCCAGCCTGTTAGTAGTAATCTCTTTGAACAACAAAAAAACCTAGTTTAAATAATAAAATATATTTTTTAAAACTAAGACTCTTATCTAAATAGCAAAAACTAACAATTGCCCTTGATCCCCAATGATGGCATTTGTAGTCAGTGATAGTCAAGGGAAAAAATATTAAACAACTCTTCCCCCCACCCTCTGAGGTTAATGTAGTATTTTTGGATTATGCATCTATTCTTCCATCTCCCACCCAATGCATATGATCCTGCAGTCACAGCCCTCTCCTCTCCCTCTGGCTCCAGAAAAAAGGGAAGCTGACAAGCTGAAATCCCAGTCTCACCCCACACAGAACCATTCTCAGAGGAAGAGCTTAGCTCTGCTGAGGAAAAAGCATTTCTCTTCCAGTAGCTGCACAAAAGTGGCTTAACAAATGCATAAAACAAAAGAATTGGGGGAAAAAAAGAAAAATGTTTTGTGAGGTCTTATTTTGGATCAGTCCAGCATTCAAGGTATATTTCAAAGATATGGCCGGGTCCCTAATTTAAAATTAAAGTCTTTTCATTTACAAAAACCCCTGAAATTGAGCAATGTAAAAAGAATGTCATTAGGTCCTTGAGTTCAAGGGGCTTCAAGTCCTCCTCTGGTACTGTCAGTGGGAACACAACATCTGCTCTGTTCACAGTGCAGCCTGAGCAAGATGCTTGCTTAAGTACACATCTGAATTTAGGAACATTTCCCCCATACTTAATTCTTCAGTCTACCCAATACATACGTTTAAGGATGGGCAGGACCAGTGTATTTCAGGTGCTAAGAAAAGGACGAAATAGGATCAGACTATCAGCATGAGTAATTTTTTGTTTTCAGCTGGAGAGTGGAAGATGTGGAGTGGAGATATATATATACATAAATATATTTAAGTAAAAGAGATGTAAATGTAAGGGAGGAAAAGGGCAGTCACCAAAGGAACAGCTTGGAGAAGAAATGTCAAGAGGAAGGTAGAGTTAGGCAGTGGACAGAAGTGAGATGTCAGAAAGGAGAGAGCAGGAGAGGGTATAAAAAGAATGACACAGAGGGGGGAAAAGAGATGTAAGAAGAAGATACATGAAAGGAGGAAAAAATGAGAGAGAATACATGAGTGGACAAAAACCAGAGAGAGAAGGAAGGTAAAGTAATGAGCACAATGTTTGGTAAGGCAGAAATACTGAAGTATAAATACAACACAAAAAAGACAGACTCATAAGAAGGGTCACAAAACAAAAAAGGACCTGGCGCAGCAGAGAAGATGTGAAATAAGCTATGGGAAAAAAAAAAAGTCACCTGCTAGTACAGCACTTCTCAGACTCACGGGTGAGAGATGCTGCTGTCCCAATAAGGGACAGGGGCAAACCCTAGGAAGTGATAGGGTAAACCCAAGGAGAACAAAGGATGACGCTGGGAGAAGATAACGATACCCTTGTACTAGGTTGCTGCCTTTTGTCTGAAACAGAAATCACAAAGGTCATTGAAATTGCTGCTTAAATCTCACATCTGATACTTGAAAAAAACCTCTTTCCCAATACAGTCATTCTTCCCTCTCTCTCAATGCTGGATTAAATTAATTACTGTACACTCAACAGTTGTACCTCCCTGCTGGGGAAGAAAACCCCAGACACCATTCTGCTCAAAGTGGACCTTTGTCTCTGGCTCCCTTTGCCTACAGAGGCCTATCTTTCAGTAGACAAAGGTAAAATTCCTGCAGGTCCAAAATCATCATGATGGATTTGGCTATCATTAGGAAAATGAGGAAAGAAACAGGAAGAAAACAGGGATAAACACTCAGGAGAAAAAGCTCTTTTTTTGTGATTATAATTAGGAAATTTAACCAGTACAGAGGGAAAGAAATTGCTGCCTGTAAATAAACTGTCACTCCTTTGCACATTAAATAATAGGAACAAGAAGGAGAGTGTGGGAAGTATATTCATATTATCAAATTCTTTCTGATATTAACGTGTTCAATATAATGAAAACATTATCAGGAAAATAACATATCGTAACACAAATACTATGGAGGCTATAGAGAAAAAACCCTAGGAAAATTAGTGTTCCCAGGGTAGTGCCAATCTGAGAAACCAGAGCTTTATTAGTAGTAACAGGAGAAACATATGGAGATGAATGAAACCATGTTTGTAATTGTGATATGCAATTGCACACTCTCACTTGGCTTTCCTTTTTCACGATCTGACTCAGCCTCCACACTCCCCCATCTTTTGATTCATAAATTCTTGATATCAAAAAAGAGTTACAAAACCAGCATGCAAAGGGCACGAGATGACGTGAAATACAAGGATGCTGGTGAGCACAGAACGTGCCATCCATCACCACCCTACAAATGGACAAATCTGCTGGAGATAAGCAGTGGAGACAGGGCCACTCTCTCCAGGGGCTCGCTGGAGGACGCCGAGCAGCAAACCATGGCTCATCTCCATTGCGGTAGAGGCGCATGCTGAGGTAGACAAATCTATTATAAAATTGTATAATATTGCTTACGCTGCACAGCAGCCACTCGGTTAGGCAGCCCCTGCATCACCAAACCCGTGAGACTCGAGGTGAAAGGAATGAGAAATAAAAGGGTTTCTTATGGCATATACTCCCTGTATTTTTTAGGCTATGGAAAAAAGATCAGGGTTAACCACAAGCAAAAAACCAACAACAAACAGTGCATGAGCAATGCATACAGCCCTATACACGACCTAAATAATTAACAACCTCACATAGTGTTGACACAGTGGGGGTTTGTATGCAGGATAATCCCTTCGTTCCCTGAGGGCCCGGGCTCCTCACTCAGCATGTGTGTGGCCAGCCCGGCCCGTGGGCACCGCTGGCCCATTGCAGGCAGTGCCGGGCTGCGGCCCCCAGCCCTGCCACCACTGTGCCCGGCCCAGGCTTCGCCTTCAGCCCCCGGTTAACTGGAGCTCACTGAGCTCCGGCGATAGCATTCCTACGATCCCAGCAAAGCACTGGCAAGGCTGACACGCTTTCGGTGCATTCGCCAGCCCGGAGAACGACGAAGCACCGACTCTGAGGGGCTCAGGGTGCAACACAAGGCAGGGCAGGGCAGGGGTGCCCGCACACCGCATAGCGGTACAGCGGTGCGGCAGCTCGCATGCTCGGGCAGCGCAGCCCCGCTGCGGACACTGCGGCGTGCGGTGCCCACCGCTGCCGCACCGCAGGCAGCCAGCGCAGGGGAGGGTCTTGCCTGCTGGGCGTCTGGACTCCTTCGCAGGCGAGCTCCAGGCGCGGGGCAGGTGCGCACGGCGGGGCTGGGGGGCCGCTCGCTGCCGCTCCGCGCAGATCCGGCGGGCGCCGCGCCGGGTGGGCCGCGGGACCGGGACCCGCCTCCGCTCCCGAACACGCTGCGATCGGCGCGGCGCCTCGCTGTGCGCCGCCGCCGCCGCTGCGGCCCGGGCCGTGCCGCACCGCCCCTAGCCCGCCCGCCGGCTCCGCCCGCCCCCGCCTCTGCGGGCTCCCGCCGCGGGGCCGCCGGGGGCGGGGCGGGCGCGCAGCGCGGCCCCGGCGAGCGGCTCGGGCGCTGCGGCGGCGGCGGCTGCGCGCGGCGCTCGGAACGGCGGCGGCGGAGGGGCACCTGCTGCCGCCTCGCCCGCAGCGGCGCCGCGCTTTGTCCGGGCTGAGCGGGCGCGCCCGGCCCCGGCGGCGCTCGGCCCGGCTCAGCACAGCGGCCGGCGGCTCTCGGGGCGTCGCCTGGCTCCGGCGGCCTGGGCACGGCGTGGAGCGTGAATGAGAGTTTGCTCCGATTTCCGAGCAGGGTGAGTGCCGCGCCGGCCGTCTCGGGGGAATACTAGTACTAATAGTAATACTAGTAATAATAATAATATTCTTTTTGGTGTCTGTACCTTTATATACTGTCCCGGCGCCACCTCCCTGGGGCAGGGTTGCGTGCGGGGCGCAGTGTCTCTCGCTACCCTCGCACGGGGACCCTCGGAAGGGGGTTACTGTCTTCTGGTGCCTCCGTTCCCTTTTGTTCGGCTCTCCCGGGGCTGGGGGGAAGGGGCCGACCGGTTGGTTGCGGGGGAGCCAACGGAGGTCTCGGCCGGTGGCCCAGCTGTCCGGGCGGTTGCGGCAGACGGGACGCTGTCCCTGTGCGCGCAGGGGGTGTCCGGCTGTCCCCTCCCTGCTTCCCGGGAGGAGCAGTGGCCCTCTTCTCCTCCCCGCGCCGCTCCGGCACGGAGGAGCCGCCCTGGGCTGCGGGGACAGGCGGTGGCATCGCCGCCACCAGCCAGAAGGCACCGGCTGTAGTAAACACAGCGCATGGGGCGGCGGGGAAGCCGGTAAAGGTCACATCCTCGTGTGCACACGCAGCCCGACCTATCTGGGCTCCCCGCTGTTGTCTTGGGGACGGTGTGGTGGCTGCCGGTGCCTGTCGCTGCCAGAGCCGTGCTCCCGGCGTTGGCTCTGCTCGGCGGTGTTCCCCGGCTGCGTGCAGGGATCTCCCTTGGCGAGGGAGAGAGCGCGAGCTGCGTCACACCCTGCTCTACCTCCTCCCGCCCCCGGCCGGGGTGGCAGCTGGGTGGCATCCGATTTAGCAATAAGAGCTGGGAATGCAGGTTCTGCTGTGCGGTCTGATTCCTCAGCGGTAGCCGAGTTCAGGGCTAGCCACATGTTCATATGGAACAGCAGCCAGCACTGTAGTGATTCCTCGGAGCATGCAGTGTCTGGATGCGTCTTGGTGTGGAGCAATGAGGCACGGGAGTGTTGGAGCGGTAGAAGCAGAGGAATGCTGCTGGAGAGCTTACTCGCAAGGAGACAGAGAGGATGGCATGGTAAATGGCTGTTTTGCAATTCAAGCTGTGAGCCTGGACTCCTTCAGGCAGGTCAATAGGTATGCGTAGATTTTGTGGCTTTCTGCGTCCTCCTGTGGGGTCATCGCTGAGCTTGTGTGCACAAATGGGGCAAATGGGAAATGACAGGTTTTTGTCATGCTTTTGTGTCTTGCCTTGTTGATGCAGCTCAGGAGTTTATGGTACTGTTAAGCTTGTGTGCTTATGGAATGAAGTTCTTGGTATCACATTTCCAGTGGTAGTTGAGATGTGGGTGGGGAGAGGAAATATTTAATAAAGCAGGGCTCTCAGGTCCCTGTGCTTTGAATTATCTGGCAGTATCCTGCCTTTGCTTTTGAGATGTGATAGATTCATTCCACAGAATTAGAAGTGTTAGCTTAACTACTTTTTTAATGCCATATTTAGTTATCAAATATCACATCTAGTTATTCAGAAGGGGAGGGTTTTTTTTAGTCCTAGTCTGTCTTCTTCAGACGCTGAGAGTTAAGCTGCTAGCTCTGAAACTGATGAAATACAAAATTGGTGTTGTTATGGCACTGAATTGTGCAGAATTCCATGAAAGCCTGAGTTATGTTTCACTATTTTTCATATGGTGGCCACAAGAATGTTTGGCTCATCCCTCTGCCCTAATAAAGGTAGTTTTGGGCTGAGATGCCAGACTGAACTGAAATGAGCCATGTCGTGCATCCTGCTCTGCAGGTAAGCTCTTGGAGCTGGTTTTGGACAGTGGTAGGTGGGACTAACCTGAGTTCAAGTATCAGACTGATGGGTTTGGTTTGGGTTTTTTTCCCTCATTTAACTGTGGCACTATTGTGATGTGATCTGCTCAGCATGTCTGTGGTCAGGGGTTGGCTCTTGAGCAGCCTGGGGTTGGCTGCTGCTGTTTGGACATATGTGTGCCGCTTCTTGGCATGGTACAGCTTCTGCTCTGGATGAAGGCATCACCCTGGCTTTGACCTCCTGCCTGACACCTTGCCAGCATCACTGTGTCCTGGTGGCCTGATATCAGTACCTGTGGGGAGTGAGGAATTAAGGGCAGCAGCTGGGAAAAGCCTTTCCTGGCTCTGCTCTTTCATGGGACCCGGTTTCAAAGAGATTGGTAGAAGGGAGATACCAAATGAGGGGGCAAAATCAGGGGGCTGACCGGCAGCCCTGCTGTCTTTCCAGCTGGAAACTCCCAGTGATTTACAGCAGAAACTGTTCCCTGCCCCTACCCCTTCTCTCCCTGTGAGTGATACTGAAAGATTATAGGAATAGAAGTTCATTATAAGAATGAATGGCTGGAGCAGTATTACGTGCCAAAGAGATTCAATGTTGTTTGGGACCTGGGGGAAAAAAAACCCCAACAAACCAGCTGGAATATTTTGTTTTGTCAAGGGAACCCTTGCAGTGTCTGAGAAGTGATTAGTGCTGCTGTTAAAGGTCAGGTATATGTCCTGGGTATGAAACATTGTCTGTGAATACATACGAAGTACATACATGTAGTAGTACATATATGTGGTGTGTCTTCAGCATCATTCTGGTACTCGACTATTCAATCCTTAATACAGAGACTTCAAAGCTAGGGAGAGGCATTAACTGTTTAACCCCCGAAGTGATGACAGATCTGTTGGAAGAATAACAAAGATCTCATTTCTCCTTATTTTGTCTGCTGAAAATTCACATTTTATTTTTTGATAGTATCACCGCCAAATCTATAGGGACTCTTGAACACCAGTCTTGGTTTTGCCTAACATATGGTCCCATTAACAATTTTACAGTGAATAATTTTTTATTTAAGGAGTCATAGATCACATTTCCTGATGTTTTGTTTTTTATAAATCTGGGAGATAAATACTGTTTGGGAAGACTTGAGTCAAGGGCAACATATATCTCATTGATTTTTTTAAAGGTTAAAGTTATGTAGCTATTTAATGGTTTGTTGTGATCTCTTCCTTTCTCTCCTTACCCCCAGTATTTATCAGGCTTAGCAGTGATACTCTCTAACTTCAAAATGCTGAAAGCCTTGGCTATAACCAAAATACTCCAGAATTATGTTCAGAGAATTCTGTCATCTTGGATTGGAGGCTCTTTTGTCCAAACCTGCATCAGGCCCAAATGAAGTATGCAATTTTCTGGCTTTATCCTGTAACACTGGTTCTATTTCTTTCCTACATAGATTTTTGCAGCTAAAGAATATCTGCATGGCAGCGTCCATGCTAGGAGGAGAGATCACTTTCTCTAATGTGTTATTTTTATGACACAGAGTTTGATCAGAGGGAAAGCTTTGGACATCAAGTGCTTGTTCAGAGTTTTTTAAAACAGTTTTTCCTCTCTGCCCACTGCTCTTAACCTGGCAGGTTAATCCATGAAATGATCTGTGCATAGAAATACAGACAAAAATGTAGTGCTTCATAATACAGACAGAAGATGTAGTGTAGTCATAATGTTGGATGCTTTGAGGTTTTTATGTGTTTGCTCTTTGAAGTTTCTGAATGTGCAAGTTTCCTCATTGCTTCTTGTGTTCGTTGTTGTTGCTATAGGACGCACACTCACAGACCAAAGAAATTAGACCTTTTCCTGGAGGTCAGAATTTACTAAAAGATGTAGAGTTTAGTTGTAAACTCCCCTTAAAATTTAATGACTTAGTGCTGCTTTTTTGTTATGACATAAGAAAATGAAGTAAAGAGTCTTTGAAGCTACTTCAGACTTCATAAATATTAACAAGCTCTGCAGTCTTCAGAGAGAGTAGGTTCTGGATGTTTTTCTTCACCTTAATAGTATGGTTTCATTTGCACAGTAAATCTTCTCGTCTTGACTAAACTGAAAGAGCAGTTATCAGATGCAAATCAGAAATACTGTATTTGTGGGTGGGAGCACTCCTGTTGTGTTTCCCTTTCTTCTTGAACACCCAATCCTTTCTCCTGGTGCGTACTCTGGGAGCATTAAATTTAATTCCATGTCTTACAAGAACAGATCTTCAGCGGTGCTTAAATGATTGAAAATGCAGGGGTTTTTGCTTCTGAGGATACTGGAAGGTAAAGATTCACAACTTGTTCACTTGCATTGAAAAATCCTTTCTATTTGTGTCTTGGGTCAGTATATATTTTTAGTATTTGCCTGTGTTAATGAGGAGAAAACCCCCACAAATAGTGTTCTCTAAACATATCTTGAGAATACTTAAAATTGTCTCTTAAGGCTAAAAACTAACTTGCATTTTAATAAAAACTGAAATTCTGTTTAGTTGCAGCTTCCTATAAATCTCAGGTTAATGCAGAAAGATTTCTGTGATGGCCCATAAAGGCCACTTCACCTGTAGATGCAGGTTAGGTGAAGTTTGATGTATTCTTTGTTCTAAGTGTCTCATCAGTAATTGAAGAGAACTAGTCTTTTTATTTCACAGAATCATGGAATGACGGAGGTTAGGAGGGACCTCTGTAGATCGCTGATCCAACCCTTGGCTCAAGCAGAGCCAGCTAAAGCAGGTCACTCAGGGACAAGTCCAGATGGCTTTTGAGTATCTCCAAGAATGGAGACTCTCCAACCTTCCTCGGCAGCAAATTCTCAGTCACCTCCACAGTAAAAAGAGTGTTTCCTAATGTTCAGAGAGAACTTCCTGTGTTTCAGTTTGTGCCCATTGCCTCTGCTTCTGTCACTGGGCACCACCGAGCAGAGCCCAGCTCTGTCCTCTCTACACCCTCCCTTCAGCTTTCTGTATACATTTATAAAATCCTCCCCTTGAGCCTTCCCTTCTCTAGGTTGAGCAGTCCCAGCTCTCCCAGCCTCTCCTCACAGGAGAGATGCTCCAATCTCTTTGCTGGACTATCTCCAGTATGTCCATGTATCTCCTGTGCTGGGGCCCTCAGAACTGGGCACAATACTACAGTTATGGCCTCGTGTTTCCCAGTATGCTTTAAAAATAAGAAACTTCTAAAGTAAATTGTGCATATGGGTTTTTTTTGGATGCAGGTCCAAGAGATCACTTTGGTGCTGTAAATCACTGATGCAGCTTCTGAGTATTTTTGCCCTTCCATAGGAGCTAATGTTCCGTGTTCAAAACACTTCAGCATTTTCCTGATCCCATCAGTGCAGGCTCTGACAGCTCTTTTGACCTGTGATTAAGGGATTTATGACTAGGTTTACTGGCTACACATGCCTAATAAGCATAACATTGGATGCTGAGTCACATGGGGGTGACATGCGTTTTTGGGGTGTGTTGATACAGACTCCAGTCTGAAACGGGGCTCATTGCAGCTTATAATGAATGTGTGCTTACATTTGTGAAGGCACATTCCTGCTGGGGGCTGGTTTGGTTCTCCAGCAGCCACGCTCATGCTCTGTTGGGGCTGACTTGCCCTGGCCCCTGGGCACCTTCTGCATAACTGCATTTCCCCAGAGATGAGCCTGCAGGTGAGCAGCTGTCTGCAGACTAAACCGAGGAAGTTTGGATGCTGTGTGTGTATGTGGGTGATTCTGTAGTTGATGTTAAATACTGAATTTGTAAACAGGGGCTTTATTTTTAGGTCAACAGGGTTTCAATTTTTAGGTGAACACTTCTAGGTGGAGAATAAAGATGTTGGTGTAATGCTGCTAACACTGGTCATGGACAGGAGGGAGAGAGAACAAGCAAAAGGCATAAAGCACAAAATACCACTTTATCCTTGCATTTTACATAAGACTCCTTGAGAGGGGATGCTCATTTCTTTACCATTAACTGTCCTCTCCCATTAATGTAGGTATGTGTGGTTGATTACGATAGGATTTTTCGAAGGTTCTTAAAGAATGTAGCAAAATCATGTCAAAAAAGCAGCTGGCAGTTGCTTGCCTTTTCTATGTCCAAATGCAATGGTTAGTAGGCACCTTTCAGATTTTCTTAGTATTCCCCCAAAAGTAACTTCACAGCGTAAGAGGTCTGTACTTACCTTAATTAAAAAGAACAAAACCATACTCCTCATGCTGGCCTGATGCATGCAATTAATGACCGAGTGCAATTAGTTTCCAGCTGCTAAAACTGTCTTACCAGATTTCTTGACAAGAATATCAGCAGTTTGTATTGATATCTAGCATTACTAATGCTTGGCATTTTACCATCTTGTAAAAGCCACTTGTTCCTTCAATATTCATGTTAGGTATCAGTGTTACTGACATACAGAACACATCAAATTCATTGGTTTGGAAACTGACCAATTTTCAGAGATCAAAAATTAGTACCAGGTTTTTCAGTGAAGGATACAAAAGCATCTTTAGATGCTCTCAAGGCAGGGTTTAATTCATAAACTAAAATTTATTATTAGCTTAAAATTTGAAAACTGACTTCTTAAGTTTGAAATATGTATGAAAAAGCTGACTTCTTAAGAGAATTTTAGCTTTAGAGGTACCTTCAGAAAAAAGTCCTCCAGCCTCTCACTATGTATTTTACTACCTGAGGCTCCACAATCCTTCTACATTTGGAAAATGGTTTGCATGTATTTCTTTCTTTCTCAATGGATCTCTTCTCTGCATTCCCAGGTGTGCACCATAACTGCTTTAAAATACCTTGCTGCACTTCTCAAGGTTAAAAGCATGTTGTAATTCCTGGGGAAGTGTCACAGGGCTACAGAGGTGTGCAGATTTCTAACTGTCAGCAGTTTTTCAGGGGTGTCATAGCCATGGCGGTGGGGAAACATGAGGTGTCTGGAGAAGGATCTCCTAAAATGTAGGCATTTTTTGGACTTGACCTTGAGTAGTCCCTGCTTCTGTGTTACAAGCCTGATGAGGATATCTTTTTTTCCCATGTTTTTTAGAGCTAGGTGTTGCCTGTAGCTGTACAGCTTCTAGGACCCACCTAGTTATGTTAGGAATGATGAAGGTGTCTAAACCCTGTAATTTACTGTAATTTGCTCCAGATCAGAATCCAGGGAACTGTATGGTTGTGTGCTTTAGGTAAAACTGCTTCCCATGACACTTCTGTAGTAGTGGGACCACTACCAGTGTCAGGAATTGTTCCAGGGATAACCCAGAAAATGGATGAGTTTATGCTTTCTGTGTTGTCTGGAGAGGATGAGATGTCCAGTTTGAGCCTTACAGATCTTAGCAGCAGAGACCAGTCTGAAAATACCTATAACCCCATTGTGGTAGTGCAGGGAACAATAGCCTGGGCTCCTGAGCATTTTGTGAAATGCACAACTATTACAATGAGATACCAGGTTGGAACAGGAGAAAAACCAGCATTTTAAGCACCCAAAGATGAAATGCCATGTACCTTCAGTGTGATATTCCTTGCAGTTACTTGGCCCTTGATGAACACAACATTTACCTGATTCAAATCAAGTGCAAGGTGATCTGTAATCTACAGTCCTGTCTCTGAACTCGTTTTTGTGTTAGAGGCTTTCTTCATCTTCTCTCTTGCTCACCTTTTCCCTTGTGAGACAGGGAGTAGTGCTGATGGAGTTGCCTGCATGTACCTTGCTGTCTTTAGCTGGGATATTTGATTCCCGGCAGCTGCTATCCTGTTTGTATGGGGCTAAGATAGCTACGAAGTGTGGAACTTGGGAGAAACAAAACATCTAAAGCATCCTCATGGGACTTACACTAGGCTGTCTTTGGGATCCACTAGGCTGGTGGGATCATCAGATAAGAGTAAAAACCATCTCTGTTGACTACTAAGTCTTGCATCACCCTGCAATGATCATCTCCTTGTAAGGAATAGGAGAAAAGGGCAATCTGTCTGAAAATATTCTTTATGTAGTCTGACTTTTCAAAGCATTAAACCACTTGAAGGTGTTACTACAGTTAGATTAAGTTTATAATTCTTTGCACTTCTGCAGTGTTTTTATCCTGTATCTCTGCACCTTTAAAAGCTGGTCTACAAAGTGACCCAGAAGATAGCTCCAAGTGTCCGAGATCACTTTTTGTACAAAAATGTAGTGTTACTTGGTTTTGTGTGAAACCCTGTGTGCTCTCAGCAGCCATGTGGGATCACCTGTGGTTATGCAGTGGGGAATGTTCTTCCCAGCAAGCCATGAACAGCGTGGCTGGACACGTTGATCCTTGCAGAGAACTGCCAGCTGCTGCAAGGTGCTGTGCTTGCGAGATTTTCTTCAGATGGAAGAGCTTCCTGGAAACTTGCAGTAAATAAAACTAATGTCAAGAGTTTTCAAAACACTGCAGAAATGTGAGCTCTGTTCTCTTCTAGATTATCTGGAGCAAGACCTTTTCTATTTGGAAGAAATATTCTGACTATAAAAGCTTTTGATACTTAAGAAGAATCTCGGCCTATTTTGAAAAACTTTGTCTTCCCTCCTTGGCAGAGCTGCTTCTGGGACTGATGATTGTACGTGCATTCAACAGCTCTTCTTACTTTCAGTCATGGGAATAACCAGCCAAACTGGGATACTTTCAACTTCCCCAGAAAACTATATTAGGCAATATTTTTACAGTAAATACAGTTTTTGTAAAGCTCTTTCTGCTTCTTTCCTGTTTCTTCCAGTAGCAATCTTTCCCCAGTTTGAGGACTCTGTTAACAAAGATTCCATCTAATGCTGGATCACTTATCCCTCTTGAAAATAAATGAAGCACAAATACCATTTCTTGGAATATTTTACAGGAAGAAAGTGGAGCTTACATTGTTTAGCAGTTTGAATTTGCTTGGTGAAGCTCTGTGGCCCTTGCAGTCCTTTGTTAAAGGACAGCAGGGACAGTATATGCTTTTTGAGCATGAGACAATGGCTGACATTTTCAGTCTGGTTTTCCTGGTGCAGTGCAAGCCTGGCTGTGTCCAGTGTCCACTTGGATGAGTACAGCTAACCTGGTTTGAGATCCTACGAGGATCTATTCAAAACTCATTTTGTGTTTCGTTGTTAATACTTCGAAATTGCATAAATATATTTTTCTTTAGCAAAAAGCTCTAAGTATTAAGCTGTTGTCTGTGACTCATTAGTCTGTTGTTGGTGACAGTTAATTCACGGAAAATCCTTCCATGCAGTTTGTATTCTTTATTGTCTGACGCAAATGACGGCTGTTTGTTTTACCCTGAAGGAGGCTTTATTCTCATCTGGCTAAAAGTTCATAATAACATCTGAAAGCTAATATGAAAGTGCAGCAGACCTCTTTCATTGAACAAAGTATTTTGTCTGCGTATTTTAACTGTTGAACAATTGTTAGATGAGTTTAGAGAACACTACATAGACTGACACAAAAAACAGTGTCTGTGTCCTTGTTTTTTTCACTTCCTCTTCTCATTTCAAAAGCTCCAGCAGAGCTAAGTGTTGGTAGTTACACAGAGTGATGTTTTCTAGAACTTTTTAAATCGGTGGTTAAGTTGCTGTGGGTTAATACTGCATTCTTGTAAAAGTCAGAAGAAAAGTCGATTAAAGACACATATACTTACTGCAAACACTGTAAAGGGGTTTGACCTTGAAGATGACTGAACAACCACAGATTGCTCGTTATCTGAAATTGGACATGGGAAACTGTGTTTGGGAAGCAGATGCATTGCTGATGTTTCTGAACCATGGAGGAAGCACCAGACTTGAGCTCTTGAGATAGATTAGCTACAAGCATGCAGGTTTTATTTCTTACAAGTTGATAATTGAAATAGCTTATTTTTATGTTTAAATAAGGACTTATTAGTAGATTAATCTTTTAAAGTAAAAGTTGTTTTGGAAAATGCAGTCATAACTAGCAATGTGCTTATAGTCCAGTGCACACCCTTGTGTAAGAATGCCAGTATGAAGTGGTCTGACCTCTTCTGTAGGCTTGTTGACTATATACCAAGTCCAGTGACTATTTTTTTCTGTCCATATGTGAGCTCTTGGTCAAAGTTCTTAGTGCTGGTTATACACAAATCAGACCCAGCTTTCTGATCCTAGTGTCAGTTGTGATTCCTGGGCATTCAGAAATCTTTGCACTTACTAGAAAGCAGTCTTCTAATTTGGAAAAACTTGCTTTCATGTCTCTGGATTGTGTGCCTGTCTCTTCTGAGGGAATGGTTTTAGTAAGGAGAGGTTTTTATTTTGCTTGTTGCAATACATCTTTGAAAAGCCTGATGCTCCTGGTATGCTGTGGGGCATCAAAGTTGAGTGCAGCAATTAAAAGCTAGAACAGTCCCTGATTAAAACTGCTGTTTAATTTCTGAAGCTTTTGTACTATCCAGTAAATGGAATGGTTTGGCAGAGGTATCCATAGGAGATGAATTATCACTTCATTGTGTATTTACAGCTTTACTTTTCACCCTAAAGACGGCTGGTCCCTGTTACTTGTCAGTTCTTTTTCCAAGACTAAGGTGTTGTTTAGAGCAGACTCCCATTTCCATCCATCCAAGTCCCTGCTCAAGTTTAGTCCATCTGCCTAGATCCTGCAGCTGGATGGAGGCTCCAGATGTCTGCAACAAAAAAAATCCAAAGATACCATCTTTCTTTTCCTTTTTCTTGCCCTTCACCAAATTTGATGTTTTGTAATTTGCTTTTGGGCATAATTTGCTCTGGAGAGCCCTAAAATATTCAAGAATAATGTGGTGTAACTTTATCTTTTTTCTTTTTTAAAAACTTTTATGCCAATCATGTAAGCAAATCATAGGTTAGTGGGAGTTCAGTGCTAACTAGTGGTTCCATTGTATTCTGCAATCTTGAGTACACTTCTGACATTAATGCAAAAAATCTCAGAATTACAAGTTTCCATGACTGTGTTGTATAAACAAAAGGCTTGATATCCCTATACTGGAGTTTGAGCCTGACATGTAATTCAACTTTTGGGATCCTTCTTGAAAAGTGAAATCTATGGTTTAGGTTTTAAAATTCCAAGATTTAAATATATGAATATTATTTAGGTAATTGGGAGTAAGTTAGAGCTGGAAGAAGTCCCAGTTAAGAAACTGACAGAAGTGCCGAAAATGTCACTCTCTGCCTTCGTTTATACTCCATTCCCGCATTCTTTAGGGAGTTTTCATAAGGTCTTTGGAGGTCTATGGGTGATCTCTGGGCTTCAGCTGGTGAGGTGGCCTCTTAGTTTTAATGTGAGGCATCACTGGCTTCTCTCTGGCTTTGACTTGGAAAAACACACCATTTTGTGGGAGTGGTTGCATGAAGAGCGGTGGGATTTCTCTCACAATCTCCTTTGTGGGCTGAGGAAGCTTTGAAATGGGCACAGCTGAAGTGGCTTTATGGTGGCAGGTGGGTGGATGGGTGCAAGGACTATGGCTCCCTGCTCCTTGCTTCCCCACCCCAGACGCAATTGCCTGGAAAGATACCCTGTGTGTACATGGCTCTCTGCCTCCGAGTACTTCGACCTTTGGACCTTTATCGTTGCCAGCTGAAGTGTCAGCATGGCATAAATAAGTCAGATCAAGGAGTGTAATTCTGGCTCTCATCCCAGCCTTAGAGGCAGACGTAAATGCCATCCTCTAGCTGGCTTTTAACTTGTTTGGTCTGATTGAAATGATGACTGATGTAATCTTATTTCTTCTCCCTTGGTTTCTTCACTTTGTTACTAAACTCTCTCCTGCTATCTTTGTGTTAATTTAAATCTATTTTGAGTCTGAAGGCTCAACATGTGCCAGGTTGCTATTTGCTGTCATTGGGTTTGGATTATCTTAGCAGCCTGACAGGCTTCATGTTGTATCTGTGACATTTTGAGACAAGAAAGTACTGAGGTTTTTTTTTTTAATAGAGCATGGAAAAAGAATGATAATTTAGAGTGCTTTTACAGGCTTGGCTAATAAACCAAAAAGTTGATCCATGAAGTGCAGACACCATTGGATTCATGTGTTACCTCATGTTTGGGATTAAGTGGACCAATCTGGCAAAGGTTTTTTTTTCTTTTCCATGTGTTCAGTACATCTCACATTGAAACGTGGTGGAAAACTTGCTAGTATGGCTGTTTCGAGAGAGGAGCTGGCTTCCCTTGGGAGAAATGCCACTTAGCAAATGTGTGTACTTTGGTGGTGATGCCAACTGCATGTTCCCCCTTTGCAGAGAAATGCAGCTGGGTTTGTTGATATGCCATGCTTATTTAAAGACTTGCTCTAAGATAATCTTGTTCCAGTTGTTTTAAGCAGCTTCAGAAATGTAGTTGTTAACTTGTGTGCATAACTTTTTGTCATTTGCAGTTATGAGGCAATAGAATATAAAAAGCACCATTAATTTTTTACAAATATGACCAAATTAGTATGAAGTGGGTAAGCTTATGGCCATAACCTCAGCTGTTTGGTTTGTTGTTAGGAAGAGGCTTTGTATCTTCCTTACAGACTTGGTAAAGCATAATTTCTGTCTTTCCATGAAATTATGGATTTTTTTCTTTAGTTTTTCTTGACTCTATTCATGATTTAAGGACGCCTCAGAATTATGCATCTCCATCTTTTGTCTGTGTTCCTGTGGCAGCCATGTGCGTGCACCAGGCTGCTGATGGTGGGCAGCTGAGCTGCTCTGTGTCTGTGTGAAGGTGAGTGGGTTATGATTGCTGGCTGGAGCTTGTTTCCAGCAGTGTTGAGTGTCTTGAGTGATGAGTTATTTTGCTTTTGTTTGCAAGATGAAATAGGTTTTGTCAACTAATAGGATTTGGGAGAAGATACAAGAATGCATGGGAAACTTGAGTAATGTCTTTTTAAATTTTTTTTTCTTCTCTTCCTTCTCCATTATTCTTTCTGAGAGTATTCTGCTTCCTCATAAGCTGTGGTCCCCCATCTGCAGCTGTTGATGGGGTGAGGGGATGGACTTTGCTCAACCTCACTCTCATACTTCTTCATCAGTTGCCTGTTTAACTCTCACTACTGCTGAGCATGTATGACAGCCTGGGCTGGGCTGGTGTCCATCTTCAGTCCTGTTCTTAGAGCAGTTAGTGGCATCACCCAAATTGGCTTTCTTGACAGCAGTTGATACTGCAAGCAGAAGTTGTTGGGAAAGAGTGTAGTGGAGATACCCAGACAACAACTGCTTCTTGGAAGAGTCAGATTTAGTAGCAAAGATTTCTACTGGGTTTTGCTGTCCAAAGCATGTTAAAATCAACTTGTGAAATGAAAGATGTGCAGTTATGGCAGAAGACCCAAGCAATTTACTGAACAAAAGAGTTAACTTGCAGGATTGTGGTTCAGTTCCTTAGCCATCTAATTTCTCCCAGGACTGTACCCTCTGCTCCTTGGTATGGCTGTACTAGCTGGGAGTTTGGTTTGGGTTTTGTTTTTTAAAAAAAATAATATTACTAATGTAAGCTTGGGGACAAAGAGCAGATATTCTGGCTGCTGTGGGAATGATGCAGTTTGAAATGTGACAGAATAGAGGTTTGCTCCTGTAAGGAAGATTACCTTGAGCAGCAGGGCTTTTCAGTCTGGACCCTGCCATTTTCCTGGGTTAATTATTTAAACAAGTAATTGCAGTTCAGATATCAAAACGATATTTCGAGCACAGTAATTTCTTTCTTTTTACAGCAAATGTAACAGCAGTGCAGTTGGACTTTGATAAAGGGTTGCAGTCAGAAGCAATGCAGGAGGGGTCTGTGGTAACTAGAGACCAAGTTCAGTGCTTTCCTGTGTCACACCACTTCCTCTGCTGTTTCCTAACTCTTCTACGTGGAGTCAAATACGTCTCTCGTCTTTTGACAAGCTGTGTGGGTGGAATGAAGGAGGCTCTTTTCCAGAGTGCTGCTTTCCAGCAGAGCTGCTGTCAGTCTGGTGGGAACTTGACCTTGACTTTTTTACTGTGTGGTAAGATTTCAAAGAATAGTTTACGTGGCTTTTACAAGTGGCTGTGTAGTACAGACAGTGCCAGAAATTAAGCTGATGCCTGAAGCCAGACTTACTGTAAAAGACTTGATCTTTCAGTGTTATTCTGTAGTTTAACTTAGTCTGATTAATCCCATCTTTGTGTGTTGTGCCTGTCCTTTTACACATTATTTATGCAAGTTTTTACACAATATGTTATTCTTCTTCATTTAGAGGTTGACATGATGAGTAATTATAACACTGCAAACTTGTGTAATCCATGGTGTGTTTTAACTTTTTCCCCTCTTCACTCTCTTTTGTATTTGTAGCACCAACTTCAGAAGCGTTTTCATGTTTTTGTTGGGAGAGAGGGACAAGTAATAGAATGAGCAGCATGGAATTGTCTGTGGTTTGGGGATTATGCACGTTCTTTGTAAGCTCAGGGCCAGTATATAGGAAGGAAATAAGATTCTGAATTATAGTGGTGGTTGTATAGTTGTGGCATGTGCTAGCTATGTGTTTGAAGTTCTTCATGGAACAGCAATGTTGTATTTAACTGCAAGGGGAGAAATTAAAAATCTTTAATACATTAACATTATTTTTATAACTACATGGCAGTTGGAGAGCTATTGGTGTTTGGTAAAATGCTCAGTCCTCTTCCTCAGCCATGTCTATCTTTTGCTTTTTGTAGTCAGCATAACTGAAACACTTGATTTTTTTGCAACATTCACATTTCAGAAGATTAATGAATTCTCAGATCAGCAGTAAGGTAGTTAAAACTTGGAGGAACAAGTTACAAAGTGTTGTACACAAAATTACTGCATCTTGGGAATCTTTCACTGATCACTTGCATCCGGATGGTTTCACGTTA
Organism: Brachypodius melanocephalos; assembly: GCA_013398615.1. Taxonomy (NCBI): domain Eukaryota; kingdom Metazoa; phylum Chordata; class Aves; order Passeriformes; family Pycnonotidae; genus Brachypodius; species Brachypodius melanocephalos. The sequence continues at coordinate 4,004,391 of VZSR01001299.1, read as the reverse complement.
ACTGGATACTCACAGAGTTCTGGTGTTGGCTTCTACTGAATTGTAGAAATTGAGGGAAGATCCTCAGAATAGACCATCTTGCTGTACTCTGGCCCTTAGTCATGTTCTTAGTGAGGTACCCTGATAGGTATGTGATTTGGGAAGTGTGAACCTGGCCCTATGGTTTCTTAGTGTCAGAAAGATAGGAGGGTTCACTTTATGGCTGCATATTTAACACAGCAGTTGTAGGTCTGGTCTTTTGTCTATTAGCTTGAGTAATTCCTTCTATATGATCTTGCCATAAGTGAAATCATGATGCACAGGAGGCTTGGCACTGTGGCTCAGGGGAAGTGTCGCTCAGATGTGCGAGGTGTAGGGGTTGGTGAGGGCTGGGGCAGGCTTCTCTTCAGCCCTGGGTTGTGCTCTCAGCTGTGCTCATGGGTGTCGGGCTGTGGTCCTTAGCTGTGGGCTGTGTCCTGCTGGCCATGGGTACATCTTTGTTTATAGACACAACAAACAAAAAGGAATGCAGAGACGTTCTTCAAAACTAGACAATGATATGTACCTTTCCTTTGTGTTCCTGGGATGCTGAGTGAGCTGTGATCAGACATGCTGAGCTGAGGTACTTGCTTCTAAGAGTCCTCTCAAAGAAATACCTGCTAGGAACAAACCAGTCTGTGTAGACCTTGGAAGGCTGTTCTCAAAGAACCTTTTTTTTAAGCTTGGATTGCAACTAATTTCTAGGGTCTTTTTTTCTTAGCAGTACCTTCATTCTCTGATTTATCTGTAGTTATTCCTCTGAAGATGGCGAACATGTAGTTGAGATGACGAAAAACTTGGCATCAAAGAGGTCTCAATAACCTGCCCTTTTTTGACTTGAAGGGGTAGAATCAAAATTCTTCAGGACTGGCAGGGCTCACACTTTTTCTAAACAGTCAGTGATTACCTTCTTAATAAACTTATTAGTATGCATAAGATGGTCCTGCCAGTATACGTACTTCTTCTGACTTTAAATGTTTATTTTAAAATATGTTGTGAAAGACAAGCATTATTCTGAGTGTTGTGTCAAGTTAGACTTCTCACAGTTTCCATTTGAGCAGTGGATGAGGAGATAAATGCAGTGACAGCTTAATCTTACCCTGTGTTAGTTGTGTCCTGTCCTTCTCTCCCATTTGTCAGCCCCATGTCTCTGTTTTTATAGGCAGAAGTTGTGCTTGCCTAGAGCAGCACTTGTCGTGTGCCCCAGCTTCTTACCTGTTGGCAGTCCATCAGCTCTGAGCTGCCTGAACCTTCTCGTATGCAGAGGCTCTTGCTGAGCTGGTGATGCTCATCTTCCTGTCTTCACCCTCAGCTCTACCCTGACTAATAGACAGAATTCAGAGCGAGGAAGCAGAAAAAAGCCTTTTGTCAATGCCAAGCTGTGACAAACTTCCTTGTCCTTTAGAGCAGGGACTGAAGCTCTGGCATCAAATTTCTGAAATGTGCCTTGTGGCAGCTTCATAAACACTGTCTTTAGGGTGAAGCTTTGCAGTTGTTTAACCTCATTTAAGTGCAGGTGGCTGCTGTAAAAGGATGCTTTCTCCCTCTGCCCACCACCACCACCATTTTCTGTGTGGGAGTAGCAAAATCTCCAATAGTCTGTACTTTCCCGACTGAGCCTGCATCCCTGTCTGCTCTGATTAGACTGACCTTGCCAGAAAACAAACACAAAAATTAGTTGCTCAGCAATGAGCTGATAAACTGCATGAGTGATGAAATGACATAAAGGCTGTGGCAGAAATGAATGGGGTTGCTCCCTTTGGTGTCACCCTATGATCTAGTGGGCTTCAGCCTTGGCTGGACTCCTCTGGGCTTGGGATGGGAACACAGCAGAGGAGAAAGGAAGACTCAGTGGGGGACCAGGAAGGAGGAAATTTGTGTCAGCAATAGCCTTTATCACATCATGCTAACCCTTTCACAGGATATCTGCCATGGCTTGAACTGGTGGCTCCTCCAGGCCGTTCATGCTGCTGGAGATCCTCTCTGCAGGCAAAGTCTTCATGCAAGACTTGTGCAGCTCTGCTGGTGGCATAATCAGTGTCTCACTTTTATTTTCTCCCACACAGGTGTCCTGAGGAAAAATTCCTGTTCAGGAATTAAAATTCTCAATTTACAGACAAATTAATTTAACAAAGCTTGCTAATTTTCAGTTTCACAATAAGAGACAGAGGTTTCAGGATGACAGACAGAGCTGTGTATGATGGCTCTGTGTTAGCAGAAGAGGTGTTAGGGTAAGTGGGGAGTTGACAAGGTACAACTCCCACAGATACTCAGTGGAAACAGTTAGTGCCTTTTGTTGCCTGACACAGTGGAGTGCGACCTGAACAGGTACCTGTGTGTGGTTTGACTTTTTTGTTTTGTGAACCAGTGCACCCACAATTTTCCAGTGGCGGTCAAGTCAAGGCCCCCAGTTTCAGGTGTCTTGGACACTGAGCAGCAGCTCCCCCTTCTCCATCTTTCTGTGGAGGGTCACTGCTGCTGCTGCTGCCTCTGGCTGACTGAAGGTGCTCGAGGGATTTAGGTCTGCAACCCTGCAGGAGCTGAGCAGCTCACTTAGGGAATGTCTGCCCTAACATTTTTGCCAAATATGCGTGTGAAGCACTGTCTGAGGAAGGTACAGAAGAGAGCCCTACAGCCCCAAGCCACCATGTTCTGTGTCTCCTCTCATCTCCCAAACCTTTTGTTTGGAGCAGCCAAGCTGGAGGTTTTGAGAGCAAGTCACTTTTACTGTGCAGTCCTGATTTGTCTCCCAGGGAGCTTAATGTGAGCTGAATGACATATTACTCTCTTTTGGGGGAAAAAAGATAGATTTTAGCATAATGCATATTCATGAAGCTGCATTATGGTTGCTGTGACAACCTCACCAGTGGCAGTCGAGGTCTGTATGTTGAGCTGCCATCTCCAGTCCCCATATTGAACTATAGAACATGTTACACGTGTTCTTTTTTATTTCCTCCCCTCCTCTTCCCAGTCAGTAGACAATTTAAATTGTTTGAGTTGATGCTTAATTAATAGATGCATCTGTTTCAATCTGCCACACCAAAGCAGAACTTGCTGTTGGTTTCCAAACTGTGTTGACTGAGTGTTTCTTCTGCTGGGAGTCTGCAACACAGAGGAAGTGATTCTGATAGGATTTTTTGTTCATCTCCCTTTAAACTTAAATGCAAAATAATCCCGAGTTTCTAAGCATGGAATGATGTTTCTTCAAAGGCAGCCTGATAACTTAATCTATCATGAAAAAAACAACCCACCAGAGTCCATCCCCCTAGTCTATCCCTGTACAGTCTAGTCCATTCCTGGAGTTTTAAGGACTCCTGACCCTGAAAGGGGCTTTTAGTAGATGCTACTCAAAACCAGAAGGAGTTTGTTCTGGGTATGTTATGGCCCTGAAGCCAAGGGTGATGTAATTGGAAGAGGACTTGACCAGACTGTGACGCTGAGGCAGTAAATATTATTTCAGGATGAATCTGTTGTGATGAGTGTGGAGTGAGCTCAGTTTGAAGATTTGTTTGCATGTTTGTTGATGTCAGAAATTGAAGGCACTTGCACAATGCTTGTAATTTTCAGAGAGCATTTGTAAGCTGCTCTTGGCCAATCCAACTGAATGTTTGGCCCAAAGTATTTCAGTCTTGGTTTCCAATGACAAGTGATGAAGTCGTTCTATACTGAGAACCTGTAATTTTGTGTTGTCCTGGATGAGCTCAATCTCATGTTGGGGCTGTTCACGAAAGGGGTGCGTTGAGTGTGACTTGTGCCCCTTTTGTGTGCTAAATGTCTTTGCTAAGTCGAGCTTAATGTAAAGTTTTCATGAAAGGTGACGATTTCACCTTTACAAAACCACTCCCTGTTGATCAAGAAGAGATGCTGTGGGTAAAGTTGGGCTTTCTTCACAGATGTGAGCCTTCTGGAAAGTAGTTTGGGAGAAGCCTGTGCACAGGGGGAAGAAAAGTATCCTTTTCTTTTATCCTGTGCTCTAGGACGACCCTGCTTGAGGAGGGAGGTTGGACCAGATGACCCACTGTGGTCCTTTCCACCCTGACCCATTCTGTGGTTCTGTGAAAAGCTGGGCAGACTAGAAGCTCTCTAGTTAATCTTTCTCTGGGTAGTTTCTTAAATATTAATAAGTACAAAAAGTTCAGAAAGTGACTTGAAATGAGATTCCATTCATTAAAATGAGAAATTGGGGGAAAAAAATCATGTAGCAAGAGGGAACTTTTTGCACAGAACATTACAGAGAGGACTGAATCTGTATTAGGCTTAGATATACCCACTGTTATTTCCAGTTTTAGTTAGACATGTCTAGAAAATAATAATACACCAAGCTTAATTTTCAGTGTATGTGGATAGATTGAGTTTGTTTTGTGTAACTGCTCTCCTGTCAACTCTCAGGATATTATTCAGGAGGATTTCAGTGTAGAAGTAATGAATAGCAAACACAATCCCGATACTTTCCACTCCCTCAGTTTGCACATCCCTTCCTCATGATAAGACCAAAATGCCAACACCAGGAAAACTGGTGTTGAGAACAATGTCTGTTTTTGTTCATCCACACACAGCCTGGCTTTTCTTGAGTACTAGGGCTCTTACGTTGGACTTCTGCAGGAACATATTTTGGGAATGAAAGGAGACTATAAGGAGATGGAATGTGAAGATGAGAACTACGGATATGTTAGATTTGCAGGTCATCTTCAATTTTCTGAAAAGCTGTTTTTCTAGCAAAAGGAACGTGGATGCTTTGAAGGTTACTGTACTGTGTCATAGTCTTGTAGGGCCTTTTTGACCTGGGTTGAAATTCATCCATGGTGTTTTAAGTGGTTTCTTTGTTTGTTTTCCCTCAGGCTGCAGACTAACACTTGCTGAGGCGATGCTGTTTGACTTTGTGTAGCAGGTTTGTGTTTTGTTAACAGCTAAGGAAAACTGACTGAACCCTCTGTTGAGAAGCAGAGCCCTTTCTCTGAAAAGTACACATGAGGATTTAGCTGCAGTAGAAGTGAGGTAGCAGTGGCACAAAGGGGTGGGAGGGTTGTCCATAGGAACACGTCTCATAAACAAGTCCCTCCAGATGACAGGAGTGGCTGTCAATATTCCCTGGAAGCTGGTTGTCTGCTTACTGGAGCCTCTTTTATAAATGTAGGCTGAAAAAATTCTTGTACATCTCCTTATGATTTTTATGTGAAAGTTTGGGAAAACTTGATTTTTCTGTTCTTAGTATAAATTTGGAATGTGAGTGTATGTTGGTTTTGATTGTTGGGTCTTGATATATTCATTTAAAATAAAGGTCTGACAGTTGTTTGAGGGGTTTACATATTAGATCAAAATAAAGGTGTCTCTTCCCTGGCCCTCTGTAAAAGGAATAAAGCTTCAGGCTTGAACAATTTGCATTCACTTGTAGATATTAATGGCAATCAAAAAGAAAATATTTAAAGATTATTTTAGCTAGGAGTTTTTTAAGCATGGATAAAACGGACCTTTTTCACTTGGTCATTGTCACATGTATGACAATGTTGGGAAATGGCAGTGTTTAAAATGCATGGAGTTAAAATACTTGTATTTTTATTACTGTTATAGTATTTGTTAATGATTAGTTTAAAAGCAGAGTGAGGTGTGGGTCTGCCTTTGCACTCTGAGCTCCTCATGTGCAGTCACATGGTGCTTTTGGTGTAGTGGGTGTGCAGAGTTACTAGAAACAGCCTGAAAGTCACAGCTGAACCAGCTGAGCTCAGAATGGGTGTTTGGGTAGGGACGGGTCCAGGACAGGTAGATCTCTGACCAGGAAGAAGGTGAGGGATGAATAGCTATGATGGTGAAGCAAGTGTTTTGATGTTTGGTTATTTAGTTACTGCATTTTACAGTAAATCTAATTCTAGATCAGATTCTGGTCTTTCATTTTACAAAAGCTTCCTCAAGTTTATCTGAATTTGCCTCAAGTCAGTTGGAATACAGAATCTCCAAGCATCTTTTTTCCTAGTGAAACCGCTGAAATGTCACTATAAAAAAAGTTGCTGTTTGCAGGAACAGGCTGCTGACATAAAAAGCCTGTCTTAGATCCAGCATTTGGCTGGAGGCCAGATAATGAGTTTTCATAGGAGCTTGTTGGCAAGCTTACATTTCTGCTTAGGTTAATGTAATGTAACTGTAAGTAATTTGGGAACCTGGTACATGCAAAACAATTTTTAGACAAAATGATCTTATTATTTTTTTATTTTAATTGAGAAGATATTTTTATAAACCAGCTTCTTGTACTTCAAGCATTTTAGAAATGAATTTAGTGTGGTTCTTTACTATGTCCTCTTTTACTGGTTGACCTACTGAATAATCCTTTAAAAATACTAACCCTCGTGACATACCTGTCAAATCAGGCGTTTTGCTGACTTCATTCAGTGGAGTGATTTAAAGAAAAGTTTGCATTTTTAAAAGGCTAGGTGGTAACATATGTAGGGGTAAGTCATCAGTTTTGTGAATAAAAAGATGCTGTAAATGTGTTCATGGATAATCTCTTGTCCAGGTTATTCTGTGACCTAAGGCTAAAATGCATGAACCATCCTAGGATGAAAATGGAGCTCAATTTCCCAAAATGGTGCTCATCCCTGGCGGTTATGCCAATGGGCCTTTTCACTGTACTTGTGGCTTTTTCAGTCTTCATTCAAAGCTTTATCGTAAGGATTGGAGATTCTTTTGTCTCAAGATGTTTTTGATGCTTCTCATTTCTTACATGTGATAAGTGAATGTGAATTTATGCTAAGGGGAAAGAAAGCTGGATTCCGATTGTGAGCCGTCTGTAGAAATGCTGGATATACAAGGCTATAAAAAACATCCAGATCCAGCCCTGGCCTTGAAGGAGGAGCAATGGATAAGTGTGGTTTTAGCAGGAGAATGCTGAGGACTCTTGTTTCTGCCCAGGGCAGCAATGCTCCTCTGCAGTAACTGCTCCATCTCTAAGGGATGGAGAAGGCATGGGATGCAGGCTTGTCCTCCATCGTCACGGGCTGATGGCTGCCAACCACTCCAGAAAAGGAATAACACTGTACCATGCTTTATTATTGCTGTGCATTGCTGTGTCATTAGCAGGGACAGTATGGATGATGAACAGACAGGATTTGCTTTACAGCTGCTTTGCTGGAGGTCTCTTACATGGTATGTAAATCTGGTTGAACATAGATGGAGATCATTGTGATGGGAGAGAGAGTGATACAATTGTGTTTATCAGGGGTTTAAACTTCCCCCATACCATTTGTTCCCTAGTAGCTATTAATAGTAGGGCCTAGAGATATTTCTGGATGTGATAGCTGACAAGTTTCTTCATCAAATAGTCAATGAATGAGCAAGAAGTGTTTCTATTTTAAGCATAGCTCTGACAAGTAAAAAAACTTCAAAGAAAAGCTGTTCTTAGAAAATAACCTTGGCGTGAGTTACCTCAAGTGTTTCTCTTCAAGTGATAGATTAAATACAGGGTTGCAACTTTAAACATCTCTGATAAAGGAAGAATTTTGTTGGGTTTTTTTTTGTTTTTCTTTTTTTTTTTTTTTTCCAGCTGTACTGTAAGGGGTTTATATTAGTTTAAAACTTCTGTGTTTAATTGAATGGTGCTAATAAAACCTTGGCAGAGGTGCAAATTAAGATGTATTTGAAGGGAATGGTCTGGTTTGAACTTGATGTGAATAGTCAGTGTCGAAGTGTTAGGGTAAGTGGAGAATCCACAGGGAAAGGTGAAGAGCTCTGTTGAAAAGAGGCTTGTCCTAGGAGGTGAGAATTGCCTTAGGTGCAAAGACTCTGCTAGCAAAAGGTTTTCCTATTTTGCTCTTTCTTTTTACTCCTCTAGCAACAGTGTCTGAATGTACTTTTGTAATTTCATCTCACGCCAGTGTCTGGGATGATGTGCCATGAAGCTAAGCATGACTTCTAATGAAAGGATGGTAGTGCTGATCACAGAGGACAAAAGGGTAGTACCAGGGACAAGCACCTCAAAATATTTAAAAATACGTTTGCTAGAGCGTGGATTCATCCTCTAGATGAATTTCTGTGTGCTGATATAATTGTGGCTGTTTTGTTATAAACTGACAGAGCAGAAGCTTGCTGGGGTGACAGGATCAAGGAACTAACTGTTGGGTTTGGCTTTTTTTTTAAAAAAAGATGGAGCTTAGGACCTTTGGTACAGAGTGTCTTTCATTGAATGGGACCAGTTTAGCAAGTCTGCTTTAAATGAGAAATTATACACAGCAGTGTCCTGAAAAGCTGCCATTACAATGAGTTTATGCACCTAAATTAAGCTTTCTTCTGTTGTCTTTTAAGAAGCAAAATGCTCCTCCTAGTATAATTTCAGGGGTATACAAGATTGTCAGTTGTAATTTTAAGGATTTTGGCAGTGTGTTTGAATATGATTTATGGTCTATTTCAGCTGTCTAATTTTTCGTGAAACCTTCTGCATGGATCTGTCTTTGGTGTTTTTCAGTAAACTCTTGGTACTTTCTATTTTGTTAGCCTGAGGTCATAATGAGATATGACAGCATCCTTACTCTTTTAGTCTAGTTTGTCTGGGAATTTAAAAGTTGGTTTTGAAGCTTGGTGGATTTTCTTGTCTTTGATTAGAAGCATCACAAATTGAAGAATGTTGACTTATCAGCTAAACTTTTTTTGTTTGAAGTAAGCTCTTAGGAACTGACTTCCTAATCTTTCTTTGGAGAGCAGGTTGTTACTTTCTGCCTATTCTGATTTACTTTAAAAACTGCCAGTAGAGAGAGGCCATGATAGTCTGGGAAGAAGGTAAATGATCAACTACTGCCAACTGAACCAAGCATCTGTTACCTTGCGGAAAAAATGCCTGTTAAAAAGCTAAGCATGTTTTTCATCCAGTGGCAAGAAGGCACTTGAAAGATGGTTGGGAGTAGTTAGTGATAAGAATGTGTGTATTTAGATTTATTGCAAGCTTTCTAAAATATTCTTGATTTTTTTGATCCTGCAGAGACTCCAACCGTCATGTTAAGGTAAAGCAGAAAAGTGCAGTGCTGAACATGCTAAAGAAGTTGGACAAAATAAGGTTCAGAGGTCACAAGAGAGATGAGTTCCTTGATTTAGCAGAGTCTCCAAATGCTTCAGACACTGAATGTGGAGATGAAATCCCGGTGAAGATACCTCGAACATCAGCTCGAGACAATGAAGAGTTGAGAGACCCTGTAAGTATCCAATTCAGGTATCATTATATTATGTTTTATAGTTTTCAGACAGAAAAATAACAGAAATTACTAATTCTTTATCCTTATATTATGGTTATAACACCTGAAGATTGTGGGGTAGGAAATAACTTTCCAGTAATAGGCCTGTATTTTGTGGAAAGATCAATTAATTTCTCAATATTAGAGTTCTAATTTTAGATACTGTGAGTTGATGGGTTTGTTAATTTTGGATGTGCTTCTGAATGCTCTCTTTGTTTTGTTGAATTACTAATACCCATGTGAAAAAGAGGAGGCAACTTTTCAGTCTGAGGACCTCAGATCTGCTCAAATGATTGCTCTGTCCAGGATTTTAAGGATAAGACTTCTGGTTGCTTCATTAGTATTAGAGGGTCACAGCGTCTCCTTCTGTACTGCAGTATTGTAATCAGTAGTGCTTCCATGCAATTAGGGCTGGTTTAAACCTGTGAAGGCAGTGCTAAAACGTTTTGGTGCTTGTAAGCAGAAGCACCAAAGCAGACCTAACATTTTCAGAGACACCGCTTTAGGAAAAAGTTAAATATTGGTTAATAAAATAAAATAAAATAAAATCCTTCTTTAACTGTTAAAAAATGGCTGTAGATCTATAAGCTTGGAGTGCTACAGTATTCATTTAGACTTGTCTGTATAATTGTATTGTAGAAGTGACTTGGCATTCAGAATTTATATCACCCTATGAAAACTTAACTGTGCAATTTTTGTCCCCAAAATGTAATCAGACTGTTGTCTGAAGGCTCATTTCTAGGAGCGTGGGGCTTGCTCAATAAATGAAAAGATTTTAAACTGTATATGCTTATGCATCTCCTTTGGGGTTGGCAGCTTGCATCCAGTTCTGTAGCTATTAGCTTTTTTAAATTTAAGGGGGCTTTCATGGTACTACATACCGTCCTGCTTATAGAGAGCTTTTTTGCCAGAATGTTTTTCCTGTGATCATGGAACGAACAGGTGGTAATGACAGAGCATGTTTTGGTCACAAAAAGTCTGTTATATGTAAATCCTCAACTTCTCTGACAAGAAAGTCTGTTAAATGCTATTCCTTTGCTCTTATTCTACTGAAGACATCTGTCATTTGTTAAGATGTAAGTATTGTGTATATTGGGACTGATCTCTGCTGCTGCCCTTCCAGCATGGTATTCCGTGAGGTTTTTTTACAGGTAAATACTGGCTTATTTTCATTAAACTTAAGGTTTTGTGTGGGTATGTATTAGATGCCTTTTGTATTTTATCAGAAGTATCTGGATGGCAGAGCTAGAGGCTACAGAAAGATCTGCCTTAAACTCCAGGTACTATTTTCTGTATTTCTTCAGGGGAGTGGTAGCCCCTGGGTGGTATGGAGGGTAGCTGAGGGCACAGCAAGGTAAACTTGTAGTTTTGAATAGTTATAAAACCTTAACAGCCACACATCTGCAGCGATGGTCTCTGTTTTCTCAAAACGTTGGGCTCTGTGTGCTGAGAGGGGAACTTGGAGAAACACTTTGCTTTCTGGCTGATTACATAGTGCACTAGGCTGTTGTGGTCTGAGTCCTTGGGATACAGTTGAGGGCAGTTCTGTAAAATCAGGGAGAAAGAGAGAGAGGAAAGGAGAAATGGCATCAAACTTGTTTTGCCCCACTCCTGATGTTTGGGAGCTCCAAACCTAGTGTGATGCTGGAACAGCCTAAGAGCAGCAACTGTGTTACAGATATGAGCAAAATAAGCAAATTGGTATGAGGGAAAAGGTCTGACGTATGAGGGATGAATTTCAGATGGGAATTTTGAAGGATTAACAGTTGGCCCTCACAGGCATCTGCGCACTAAGAGCTGCTGCCCATCTGTAAAATGAAGGGAGAATAAATAATTCCATGTGCTGCAGAGGTGCCAAGAGTAAAGAAAGTAATACTTATATATTTAAATCAATATTAAAGTAGTGGTGTCTGAGGTTGTGTGAACAGTGCAATTCTGAATTATTTGTCTTTCTTATTGAGATTATATAGTTGAGTTGTGCCTGAATTGGTTTTAATTCAGTATCTAAAACTCATAACTTAAATTGCTTGTACAGGATGTTTTTATTTTATAGGCTCTTTAAGCAACTTTGTATTACACTTGTATTATAGTGATCATGGGAAGACCAAGTCTTATTGGTTTCTTCCTGTTTAATGCCTTTGGGAAACTGTTGAAAACACACCAATGCAAGTATTTGTAAGTGGAAGTTAGGCTACATGTCTTTTCAGATAGAGGTGAGCTGTTCTGTGCTTCCACTTCTGTTCCTTCACTATTTCTATTGAAATCTGGGTACAGAACTCACAGCCTTGAAAGAGCAAGATTGGTGGCTTGGAACTGAACATAGGCATGCAAAATTAGAGTCCTGGTCTTTTATCTACATCTTCACTGTCAGCCATTCCCTAGATAAGGACTTTATCTCTGCCCCTCTCTACTTCCCTGCCCCTGTCTGGTGTATTAATCATTATGGAGGCATTAAGGAAAGATCTCTGTCTATTACCAGAACAGTGCAGTCATGTGAATGAAGGACCCTTCTGTGCTTCACAGGTTTACAGTGCACTTAAAAATGTGCCTCTTCTTTAGGTATGTATCTGAACTTGACAAGCGTGTGCAAAAACTTGATACAAATGGAGGTTGCAGAGTAAAAAGCCTTGTCATAAAAGCTTGTGATTGCAGAGCCCTGACCATCTGCAAGGAAGAGCATCATCTTCAGTTGCACTTCCAGCAAGTGAAGTGAATGCTCAGTCTCAGGCCACAGATTGGGTAGAGGTGTTTAGTCTCAACACTTCACATGCCTTAAAGGTAAAAAGACAGAAAGGATGGCCAGATGAGGTCATTAAGTATTTATCTTTAAATTGAGCTTTACCTATATAGTTCAATAATAACCATCCTAACCTGTGTTTGGGTAAAGCACACAGCTAGCTCCTGGTTGGAGGACTCTGGAGATGGAAGGATTTATATTTTCCTTTGAATTCTCAGTGGTTTCTGAGAGTTTTTGTTCTAAAGGTGTCTTAATTTGAACTAGTTTGGATTCAGCTTACAGGCTGGCTGCTTGCTTGTGTGGGTTTCCCCCTCTCATTTAAGTGCCCCAGCTACCACATATGCCTTGAATAGGAGATACTTTCTTAGGTCCCTGTGGGTGTTTGGGCCCTGTGATCAGATCATTGCCAAGACAGCAGTGCTAGTTAACAAATTTAACTCTCTGCTAAATATCTCTTTCAATTCCTGAATGGCTTCCTATATTTCTTACTTCTTTCTCCCTTTACCATAGCTGGGTGATTGGGGTTTTTTTTGAAGGCAAGGACATTAGACACTGCATGCAGCACTGCTATTTCTGCATTGTTTTGTGAAAACACCCCAACTGCAAAATAGCAGAGGGAGTAACCCAATCCATTCCAAATCAATTAGCATTTGATTTGCTGTGACATTAGAAACTGAGGTGATGTTGCTTGCTTAGTAATTAAAGTCCCCTTGATTCAGGGCTACCCTTCCTATTTGTACAGAAGTGGAGACAAGATCCGGTTCTATATGCAGGTAGATGAATGAACGTGGTACAGAGTGATCACATCCCCTTCAGAGTGGAGAAAGAACAAACTGTGTTTGAACTGTAGAGACTGGCACTAACCTGGCAGTGAGAATTGCTTGTAAAACTCTCTTGTATCTGGCATGTTGTACTGAAAGCAGCCAAATCTACTTATGCAAGTTCCCTGCCAGTGTGCTAGGATTAAATCTGAGTTATTGTGGTACAGAAACATTACTTTAATTACTTTTGCAGTACGGCTTGGTTTTTCATGACACATGTCAGTTAAAACCTTAAATGGTGCTCTATTGGTCATCTCATTTACAGTTATTGGAAGATATAAAGCATGATGCAAACATTACAGTGAAGAAGTTAAAGTCTCTAAACCTGGCCAGCACTAGATTTTTAATATTTATGTAAAATATAGCTGTGTTTTAGGAGCATGTCAGTACGGGTATGCTTCCAAGAATAGCCACTAGGGATTAACTATTCATGCAGATGCTTTCATTCTTAAGCAATGTTGAGTTTTTCCTTTTCTTACAGCAGGTAGTTGCAGCATTCATGGGGAGCCCTTTAATAATTTGAAGTATGAAAATGCACATGAAGTGTCAGATGAAAAACTCAGGAGGCTAGAACTTTGTGAGACAAGCTGTGTAGTTTGTTGTATTGCTGAAGAGTTTCCCCCTCCTCTTTTTTCCTCAAATGAACGCAAGTTAAAATTTTCTATTTTAAACTACCGTCTCCCTGTGTTGGGTCCCAGCCACTTCATGGGCTCTGAGGAGTGATTTGGGTGGAGGTTTTGCCTCTGGGGTTGGCATGTTGTATCCTCACTGCTCGCCATCCTTCATGTTTGATAACTGCTCCTTTCCAGGTTAATGGCAAACTTAGACCACCATTTTGTTAGATATTTCTAGAGAAAAATCATCCACGTACATATGATGTTGTGGAAGGAAATGAGAAGCACAGAGTTGGGCAGTTGTGTTTCTGTGTGATCCTGAAGATGTGCTGTGCTGCAGATGGAGAGCACAGATCCACATCTCTTAGTTGGAAAGTGGCTTGGACCCTTTCTGGGGCTGTGCAGTGGCAGTGGCAGCACACAGAATAAAATCCCAGGGCTCGCAGGGTGAAGGGGTTTTGGAGAGGCAGGGCAGAGAAGTCTCGGGCTGGGATGTGCTGCTATGAAAAGCCTGAGCTGCAGATGGCTTGAAAAACGCTTCTGTGGGGAGATGTGGGTTTCACATTTGGAGCTGGATGTGGCTTGGACAAGCAACCCTGAACTCTACTAATGGGTTACAGGCAGTCTGTCATCATCAGAAATGTTCCTTTAACCCCTCTGCCTCTACGTTCACCCCAGGCATTTCTCTGTCTTCTTAGGCACTGCCAGGCCTGGCTCATGGTCTTGGCTAAATAATAACAATTGCCAACATTTTAAGAGGGCTCCTGTGTCAAATACTGTCAAAGCTAGAGAGGCAGAAGGAAAAGCAGAAATCTGTGGAAGCCTTCAAGGCTTTTACTGTGAGTCAGAAACTACAAAGGACATCTGTACAGTGCAGTGTAGTTAATCCAGCCTGAGTCCCAGTGCTGTCCTACAGAGGCAGCAGAGAGGAGAAACCTTTACCCAGATAAAACTGGAATTAGTACAAGGATTTTGTTAACTTGTGAATTGAGCCAGATATGCTAGTTTCAGACAGAGCGATGTTTCTGAATTCAGAGGCAGGCAGTTGACCTTCATCAGATGTAGAGACTTTATTTCTTGTTCTCCTAGGTGTATTGATGTGAGAAAAAATTTCTATGACAGAGACATCTGCTTAAGTGTTTCCCCTATTATTGTCCTGGGCATCCTCAGTTTTTCAGAATGTTTCTAAATGGTAGTCATAAAATGTTCTGGTGAAGCTAATTTTGGAAGTTGGACACACCACCAAACTTGTGTCACTGTGTATCTTAATAAACCATATTATTATTACATATTAATTACATGATCTTGCTCCAAGTGTTCTAGTGAGCAGCCTTACGTTTTAACCCACTGGATTTTTTTCTCTTTTTTTGTCCTAAGTTAGAAGTTCATTGTAACCTTTTGTGGCTAGTTTAAAGATGTGTACCATCTGATTTTTAACCCCTCAGTGGGTGTCAGGCTGCTTGGATCCAGTGCTTTAGCAGATAAACATATTTGGAAACTCTAAGAATGAGTCATGTTAACTGGTATCACTCTCCCCAGTGCTATGCACCTCTTGCTCTTTCCTTCTTCCTTAGAGGCACAGTTAAGCCCTGGGCTTTAATTATTGACTCAACATCTGTGAGTAACAAAAGCAGAGCTGGTTCTCTAGATGGATTTCTGAAATGCAGCGCATCTTTGGGTAAAATATCTTGAGTATCTTCAATGAAGATGAAAATTTGAATATGCTTAGGTACTTGCTAGCCCCTTTATTTTTCCTGTCCTCCTTCACCTGGGGTGGGGACCAGCGGCTGTCTAAGCATGAGGCTGATGCCCAGAGTCCAGGCGCATTCTTTTTGGATATAGCACCTTGCTCTCTGTTCTCTACATGGTTTTATTTATTTATCAATAACATATTTAAGCAGTGACACTATTTCTTCAGACAGCTCCCTGTGAACTCCTGCATGCTGGGAGCAGAGATTGTTCCTATGTGCCACATGCGGATACACAATACAGAAAGCTGTGCATTGACACCTGAGCAGCAGTCTGTATTTTAATGACACTTCCCTTAGAGTGTGTTGTAAGGGTGCTGCTTTTTGGCTTCAGCCACATCATCCTCCTTGGGGCTCTCCAAGTGTCTGGCAAGTGATAGCACTAAATCTTGCAGCGTAAATAAACACTACCCAGCTCTGTAGATAAGAGATCAACACAGAGGTTAGTTCACATCCTGTGCTCATCTGAGAACAGTCTCTGATAACCTTCTGCAGTGGCTGGAGCAGTTGCAAATGGCATCTCTCACTGCAGCTCCCTGGCTAAAGGCAGGAGTGCTGGGGAAATGGTGAGGAGGATGCTGTGCTGCAGCTCCCCGTGTGGGGGCTGCCCTGGGCTCTGTCCCTCTCTGCTGTGGCGTGATTCGTGCTGGCTCCAAAATGGGAATCAGCCCAAGGCTGCTGCTGAGCTAACAGCTTCTGCTCCTCATCAGGGCCAGCAGTGTTGACAGTGCTGTGTGGGTGGCTGCTGCTTAGGGGACTGGAAATAGCATCTCTGCTTGGCACTGAATTGAGCAAGCCCAGGTGGAGAGTTGGTGCTAGGTAAGTGCTGGGCAGTAACTGCCTGCAGAGTACTAATACGCCTGTGTGGACAAATTCTGAGGCATAAACTCCGCATCTGTTCAGTTCCAACAAGAAAACAGATGTTTAATAGGTATTCCCACGCTGTTTTATCTTGAAAGTGCAAATCAGTCCCAACTGTGAAAGTACTTTGCTATCAGTAAACTTTCTGCACATCTTTCCTGAAACATAGAAAGTATCTTAATTTAATGTCTCCTGTAGATGACTTGAATTTATATATGTATGTAATTTAAGCTGTTGTGGTTAAATATATGCAAGCTGTGTTTGAAAGGAGTACAGGTCCTGTATGTTTTTGGAGTTCAAACAAGGAGTGGGGAATAGTCAGAATAGGTAAATAAATTCCTTTTTGTCTTGAGATAATTTCTGAGATGTAGTCTTCTGTAATCTGTCACTTTGGTTTTGAGTATAAGCTGCTAGAGAAGCTCCTGTAATTCTCATTGACAGATTTTTCATACCTGGTGGGGACTGTACATGAGTGCTGAGCAACCATTACCCAGGAGATGCCCTCACCCACCCTTTTCCCTGCTGTCTGAAAATGCCCACTTTATAAGAGAAAGAAGGCATCACCTGCCTTCTGCTGTGTGGGCTTGGGGTTTTTCTGTATTTGCTTCGTGGAGGTTGTCAGTGGTCTCACTAACTAATCAAATTGCTTTTTAATTCCTGCTTTCTCAGTATTTTCAGTATTCTGCTGAGTTCATTCAAGGGGTGATAGTAAATCTGTTTCCCACTCTCCTAGCCTGCCAGGATGAGCTCCTGGCCACCAACAACATCCTCCTGCAGTGGGGGACTGGGGAACCCCTTCCTTGCTGAGAGTAATTATCTAGAAAAGTTTTACTTTTGCTGGCTTCACAATTCTATGTTTAAAGTCTGCAGCATTCATTCTATGGGAAGAGGAGAATGGTAGTGTAAATATGGCTTTTCAGTCAGCAGTAGAGGGGCTTAAATGATGATGTGGTAGAACTGGTAAGAGTGGTGGTGGGAAATACTTGTTTTCTGTAGTTTCCCAAGGTTTGTGGAAGTGTGTCCTGTAAACTCACATTTGATTAGCTTTCATTCACTTATTTTGGTAATCTGATGCTGAAAGAGGCATGTAGAGTTGTTGATACTTGCATCTTGCATGTTTCTCACATGCTTTTTTCTTTACTGCCCCAGAAATCAGTTGATGCATTTAAATGACACCAAAAAAAAAAAAAAAAAAAAAAAAAAAAAAAAAAAAAAAAAAAAAAAAAAAAAAAAAAGAAGAAGAAGACAAAAAAAAGTCCTTCTGAACTTTCAGTATGTTCTGGCTTTCTTATAGGCTGGTCCAGGGACCATCATCATGGCTTCAGGAGTCCAGGATTTTAACAGAACAGAGTCTGACAGACTGAATGAGATCAAAGGTCACCTGGAAATAGCCTTACTGGAAAAACACTTCTTACGTAAGTATAAAATGCTCTGTAGAGAGGAAGGGTTTAGGCCTTCTGAAACAATATTTCTCTAAGTGTAGAAGCTGGCATCAGAATTTTGAGGTGTGCTGATGTGCAGATAGTACACATGGGTTTATGGATAGCTTTATGCTTCCCTAGGAAGAATTTAAAAGCATTTGCAGGGTTTCTGGGTCACTTGGGTGTTTTTTTCCTCATTGCATTCCTCACAACATACTCACTATGTGACAAAAGCTGTGTAGTTGAAGTCTTGATGTTGACATCTGGAGGTTGTCCTAGAACTAAGTCAACCTTAATGTGCCTGCAGTAGGTGTTTTTCTTTCTAGTAGTAATTGCTAAGAAGAGATTTGTGAAGTGGAGACCAGTTCATTTTCATGGCAGCTCTTTCAACAAATAGTACATCTTAAAACACATGTCTCTTAACAGTATGTGCATTATTGCTAAGTGGTGTAAGAAATACAGAGAAGAGCAGATCTCAAGTGTTGTTTTGGTTTATGCTTATATGTATGTACATATGTGTGTATAATGAGAAAAAGTTGTTATTCATGACTAGAGGCAGCTGCAGGATTTGGGGGATTTTATCTCAGCAGGTCTGAACTGTTGATTTTTAAGACAGGATAGTTAATAACAGAAAAATGGAAAACAGAATAACTTGTTAGAAGTTGAGATCTCTGTAATAAACCAATGAGAATTCTTGCTCAGTTCTTTCCCAGAATGGCCATTTTAATATTTTAGTTTTGAACTTCAGAGTATGAGGGTTGTTTTTATGTGTTCAAAGCTTGTCAGATATTTTCTAAGGGGTAGAAATAACAAGACTATAGATTCTGTTCAATTTCTAGACTATAATCCAATCACAAGACTTGGGTTTTTATCTTCAGCATGTTCTCAAGGATTTGTCATTAATTTTTTCTGACTTGTTTTTCACTTGGCAATATTTCTTTGATATGTTTTCCCCCCTTGATGTGTATAAGAGGAAGGCCTGATAAAGGAGACTGGGCAGGAATTTATAACAAGGTGCTGTCAACTTCCACCGATACCTGGAAGAGGTATCATGGTTGGAATGCCAAGCAAAAACTGAAAGATCTGTTTGACTTGCCTTGTTAGTTTCAGTTATTTACTTGATTTTTATTTAACTATTCAGTACAGAGTTACCATGTACTCTTTCCATCTCCAAAGATGCATCGCTTAAGCTCTGTTATGCATTTTTTTAAACTAGATGCGACAGTTGTGATTTCTCAATGCAATCTAATCTGCAACAGAAGCAGTAGAACTTAGCAGAACTGATTTCTGATTTGAAGTAGGATGTGCTTTTTGATGTAAAAACATAACAGGGCTCCAGGCACTTCCATGGCTGGTGAATTCATTCTCCTTCTTTGTATGTTCTTACAATAACTAAATAGGGCACACAGGTTTGTGAATATTGGTAGTCTTCCAGTTCCTGCTGTAATTCGAGAACCTTCTGATCAACTGCTACTTGTAGTTGAATCATCTTTCCTTTGCACAGAGCTTTGTAGTGAACTCCAGGGTGAGGGAGAAAGAAGTCCACCCTTTTGTGTAAACTTTGAGCAGATGTTTGGGGGTTCAGGCCAGTGGGGTGGTTCAGCTGGGTGTCTTGAGTCAGCCAGGGGTGTCTTCAGCCCTCACCTCTTCACCAGAGCCTGATATTCGCTGTAGCTGAAATTACAGAGTTTTGCTGACAAATTGGTTGTATCTTTGTACATAAAAACAAGAGTAAGAATCATAAACTGGTTGACAAATAAGTGAGATAAAACTTATTCCTTATTTGGCCACTTTCCATTCAAAATTTTGGGATGAAATAGATCACCATGTTTGTCAGTTGTAGTGAAGTACGAGTTCAGCTTTTGCATATGGCTCCTGAGTTCTTGCCTTTGTTTTTACTTTTCTTTTAAGTTATTTTGGGATTTTTTGATACTAGAAATGCTTCATCATTATTTTCTTCCCAAAAGTGAACTAATGGTGTGCAGAAAAACATTCTTGAAATGTGCAGCTTGTTCACTTCAGTTTGCCCTTGGAAGAATGTCTGGTCATTTTTTTTAAATATCCTAACACTGCAGTAGGTGTTTTTCAGGAAGGCTCATTGCTCTGCAGTATTTCCATACTATTTTTAACTGTGTAATTCCTTAAGGACACCTTGCTATGGTTGTGGTTTTGCATAATCTGTTTGCCATGTCCACATACTCCATTTCCTCCAGGTGGGCATGCAAAAATCAAAGCAATTGCTAGTTAGTGAGGGAAATATCTAAAGTTTTATGCATTTGCTTTTTAATGTACTGTGGTTCTACTTGTTAACATATTGATTCTGACTTTTTTTTTGGCCTCTTCTATACTTCTGTTTGTATTGGTGTCATTAGCCAAGACGTTTAAGGAGGAGTGATTACTTCTCAGCTGTACATCATGTGTAATGTACACATACATTGCACAGCTGCAAGTCAATGTGGGTCTGTAATTTGAGGTGCCTGGCTAATTTTTTTCCCTAAACTCCATTCAGCTGTTAGTAGGCACAAGCAATGGGTGTAGTTTGGCTGAGCAGTACATTCAGTGAAACACATGCCAAACCTAGCTGTAGCCTCTACAAACTGCAGGGACAATGTGGAGCAAGTAGATATGGAGACAAGCTGTTGTTTCTTAGGAGGAAATATCTTTGTCTGAGATGCCTGTCTTCTTTAGCAAAGAGGTAATCTAACCCAGAGATGTGAAGATGGAGAGGAATTGCTTGTGCAGCATGTGCAGAGCTGTAAATGCAAATGAAACTTGTCTGGAAATGCAAGGGATTTAAGCTGCAGACTGACGTGAGGATGAGGCACCCGGAGAAAGGGATCTTGGATAATGTCTTAAGCAAGGGGGGAGGGATCATCTGATTCTCCCAGCCAAAGGGGCTAAAGTTGCTTTTCCTGTCCTTGTGGGAATAGTTTTAATCTCCTTGGTCTAATGGCTCATTCTGAGCCTTATTATAGGAATGCTGAAAATGTGCCTCTTGGGTTTGTGCTGTTGGTGTGGGTTCCTTCAGAAAAAGTCTTGGAACATCAGCTGAATGAGAAGTGCAAAGAGCTTAGCCTGCTGGAGATTCCAGTGCATGTGGTTGGAAAAAGTTCTGTCTTGGAGCTGGCACAATCAGAATCATTTATTTCTAAAGGATTTTGTGTTATTATAACCTAGTTTTTAATACAGGTGAACACTGCCTTCGACTAGTTGAGGGCTCAGTTTGGGAAGGCAACTACTGATCCAAGGCAGTTAGATTGATACACTGAGATTAGTAGTGGTTTTAGTGTTTCCATTTCAAAACCTAGTTGTATCTTAACAAAAAATAAAATTGTGCTTGCTGCTCTTGCATTTGAAGGACAAAACAACCAATGAAAAAATCTTTCTGCTTTTGCACCTTCTTTGTTTGAAGTAAACACCTTGCTTCCTGTTACTTCCTGTGCCTGCTTATAAGGGCAGTTTTGGAGATATAACAGTGCTCTTGTCCTGGTGCCACGAGGTGCTTTGTGAGTACACATGCATCCTGTGGCTTACATGAAATATTAGCTAATTCTGATTCAAGGGTGTTCAAGCCTATTGCAATGCGGAATTCAGCAGCTCAGGAAAGAGGAGTTGGTAGCACTGTGAGTGAATAAACCAGGTCACTGTTAGAGAAGAGGGTTAGTCATGAACTGGTAAATCAAAGGAACCTCACATGAGGATGAGGAGTACTAGAAGGAAGTATAATCCTCTCCCACAAGGGTTTTTGCATTCCTCTCCATACAGCAGTCTGTAGCAGGAGTCTTTAAGGTCTTACCTAATCAGTGGTTTCAGTCATGATGTTTATACCACATGGCAGGAGAAGTTGGGATCACACTGCTTTCCCATTGAAATTTCTGCTCTGGCACCCTGTTCATCCTCGTGCCTTTTTGAACCATTTATGTGACTAACTTCACAGTATTTTCTCTGGCTCCCACTTTCTGATATAAATGACCTGTTGATTCTTTTTAAGAACAGTCTAGCAGAATACTGACCTTATGAAAGTAGAGCTCTAGAAAACCATATGTGATTCTCAGGCAGGACTGGCATGTTAGGAAGTGTTAAATCTCAGGAGCCAAGCATGTGCTGACCAGCAAAAAGCCTATGCTGAAGAGTCCAGTTCTGTACAGAAATGCTAATACCTCCTCAAACAATCCCAGTAATTATATGCAACAAATAGACAGTGAAGCTGTGCCAGAGTCCAGTGGTGTCAGAACAGTGTCAGAATACCTTTGGTTTAATTTCTCCTGATGTGAGGGTCACACCAGCTGCAGTAGCAGAGCTAGAGAAGAGCAGAAGTATAGATTCACTGCACTGGTTTTGCTGTTTTCTTACTGAGCTAGCAGCCTGTAATCTGAACCTCAGGTTCAGAAATCTTGAAGCAGAATCTAGAGCTGATTTGAGCTGATTTACATAGCAGATGAGGACCCTGGCAAGAGAGTAAGCAGCTGCTGTGTTTATCTGAGATACCAAAATACCATCTGTGGGCCATAATAGCCATTCCTTGCTACATGATCAATCCTTGGCCAAGGGATCCCAGTGCTGCATCATGGGCTCTGAAATAAAGTGTGCTGATGCTGGTGAGTGCTGAGGATGCTGTGGCACTGGAGCTTACCCTGGCTTTCTCACATCCTTTACTCCTTCCTCTAGACTTCCTTTCTTTCAGTTTAAAATTCTGGACTCCCTACCACTAAAAATGTGTCCCTCTGAGGTTTACATGTCTCTTTTGAGATTGTAGAGTTCCTCTGATTGGTTTGCCTGTGGTGACTGGTGGGAAATTTTGAATGTTTATCCTGGACACCCAGAGATATTCAGTAAAATTATGTGAGTGCAGACTTTGCTATAGAGTTCTCTTCACCAGAGCTGCTCTCATTTGCTTAGTAACAAATTTTAAATTTTTTCTAGATTTGACTTCTGACTGGGAGGCTTCTCAAAAACTACAGAACTCTCTTAAGAGGTGTAGGAAAGGTTTTGCTTATACCCAAAGATACTTATATACCATCTATGTTGATTCATTTATAGTTTTCTGGGGGAAAAAAACCCAAAACCAACAACCCTCAAACTCTGGCTTCATTTTACTGGAAACACTGTTGGAAGGGGCAGTTGTGAGCAGTGTAGAGCATTTGTTTGGGGGTTAAGAGGCCTCAATACAGACTCATAAGAATTCAGATCTCCATTTCTCATCTTCAAGCACTCTGCTCTGACTGGTGGAGGAGGTAGGTTGGGCTTCTGCTTGCTGTCAACTTGGCTTCCAAAAGCATGAGGTTCCTGAGAGCAGTGGGGAGGGAAAGGATGTGACTGCATCTGAGCACAGCAGCAGGCTGGAGTCCTGGAGTGATGCTTGGTCTGAGCCTGGCTTGTGCAATCAGCCCTTGTCATTGGACAAAGCCTGTACTTGATGATGTAGGTGATGATGGTGTACATGAAGATGCCCAAATGCTGGAGGATCTTGTATTGTCACACTGCCTTTTCATGAGACTGATGAACCAAAACGCAGCACAGAGGGATGTATTGTTTGAGCTCCTCCAGGGCTGTGAACAGATACCACCTACACGCTGTGTTATGTACGTGGGCTGTGCTTGTTTCTGCCGCCTTTTTGTGTGCCCAGCTTGGCTTTATAAATTGCAGAGAGGGTGTGAAAACCCAGGCAGGGCAATGGTCAGCACTGTCGTGCCTCTCCCTTTTGTATAACTGAGATTTTGGGAGCTCCGTGTGGAACCTGCATTTCCCTGCTCAGCTTAGTAACACAAAAGCCTTGGAAGAGCCTGCTGCTATTCCTAAGCCAGACGTTGTTTCAACATTTATAGACTGTTTCACTTCTGCCAAAACCAGAGTGAAAACCATTCCTGCTATAATGACAACATTTTTGCAGCTCTGTTTATTTTAGGTGGCTTTTGCAACACTTCTGGCCATTTTATTCTCTGAAATTTCTGAAAATTCGTAGAGCAGCAGTATTTTTCATTACTTTTAAGCTGACCTTTTAAGTGTATCTATCAATACAAGACTTCCCACTTAATGTTTTGAGACGGGGGTCTGTCTCAGTAAGCTATATTTTCAGGAAGTGTAATTTAAAATCCTTCCCTAATGAAGGGGAAATGATCCAGGTCTGTGTCTGTTACAACATGATAAAGGTCCACTGAAAGCACTAAATGTAAATGTAGTTACTAATTGGTACTTAGCATAACTATTTTGTACAAACCTTAGCAATGCCATCTTAGCTCTTTCCAACCTCACCCACTCCAAGTAGGACATAACAGGAATGGTGAGAGAGGAGGCTGGAACAGTTGCACAGAGGAAGAAGACTTTGTCAAAAATGATGTGTTCTGTAAATCAGTCTTCCTCATCATATGAAAGAGAACACTTTATATGGAACTCTCGCTGTTCAGGCGAGGAGAATAGTACCAGTGAATGTTATCTGACAGAGAGGATGATGGCTCAGACTCAGCCTTTCCTCCATTCTCTGGATCCGAGTTGGGTTATTTCCTATCAGCAGAGAGGAGCCCACGCTGCTCCCTGCCCTGTAGGCGTATGCAAAGAGGCTCAAAAACTGGTCCTCTAAATCTCTGTTAGTGTAAGTACTGGGGCAGGAGCTCTGTCTTTGGGAGAGCAAAGAGAAGCACAAAGGAATGATGAAAACAGAACAAAGCAAAAAGTGATTGTTTAACTGCCAAACCTCTGTTAAAGTTTTTAAAGGGAAATTGGGATGACTGGTTCTGAATATGATAGGTCACTTCTTTCTTTTGATGTCTGCAGACTTAGCTGGAAAAAGGTGATATTGAAAATGTGGGGTTTATATTTATCTGTTTCACTTCTCCACTCTACCAAAATGCCTCTATAAAACAGGGCAGAGAGGAGGAAAAGATGTGAACTCAATAAAGAGACTTAATCTTTAATGATTGTCTGCCTTCTTGCTTGTTATGACACCAATATTCCTATTAGAAAATCTTTTCTGTTATGTTTTCTGTAAGATTCATGCAAACAAGCACGAAGCCTGACTGCAAGGGAAAGGCATTAAATTGACAAATCAAGTTGTTCACAAGCGAAAAAAAAAAAAGGGTTCTTCAGACCAGTTGTTGTCCAGCTCTGGAAGAGCTATGGAGAACAAGAATGCTGGTATCCATTTTGATGAAGGACATTTTTAGGTTCTTCCTTCATAAGATTGTAAGTGTAATCCTCCTAAGCAGTGAGCTTTGGGGTTCCCAAGGGAAATGTGGAAGTCCAAACATGAAAGACGACATGACCTTAAGAGGTGGCTTAAAGAAGAAAGGACAGTTAATATAGTGCAGCTGCTAGAGTGATGGCTTAAATAAGCACTTTGCCAAGCATCTGGCATGCAAAGAAGTAGAATATCTCACAGTGTCTGGGATCAAAAGTTAGTGTTTTATCTGAAATCTTTTGGGTAGATTTATGATAAATTCTTTGGCAATCTCCATGGTTCTCACGTTGCTGATGGAAAAAACATGCCCTGGAGAAGGAAGAAGAACAGGTAGCAAATAATGCACAATTAAACTGTATCTAGTTTTATAGCTGTGAACTGTGAACATGTCTTCAGAGGAGTATGTAAATCGTGGAGTAACTGTAAGCAGGAAAAAAAGAGGTTAGGGAACTCCATTGTGGGTTCTTCCTCCATCACTGCTTGTTGGTCAGACAATGTTCTTTGTTTGTCAGACAATGTTCTTTGTTTGTCTTTGCTTTATCATAAGTGATGGAGCCGTTCCATGTCTTTCACAGGACTGCCATTTGCTGCTGGTTTTCAAGGTGAAGACTAAAAGCTCTTCAGTGTTTATGATGCTAAAAATAGATCTGTTTTCAGACTCCTGAAATTTTGTTAGTAGAGTCATACAGTTGGTTTGCTTGGGACAAAGTTGACATACTAGCTTTCTGTAGGAATTGGTAAAGGTGGAAACTGCCTGCCCTGGAGACAACTCACAGTGTCTGGCTCCATCAGCACGACTGGTGAGATCCAGATTGAAAGTGTGTGGTTGGGATTTAGTGTGTTTAGTAACAATTAAATAACACACTTGAACTCCAGTAATGTTCAAAGGGTTGTAAGGAGATTTACCATGATTAACATAGATTTTGAAGGGTTATTTTTGTCCTGTTAAGTACTGGTGTTTCCCCATGTAAATATGACAGGGTTGCACACATGCTTTTTGCATTTCTAGATTTTAACTCAGTTTCCTTAGATTTACCTAAACTGAATTCGGGTAGGTAGAAACAGTGACTGGTGGTCTCTAGTACTGCTCTGAAAGAAATTTTTGGTCATCTTGTCCCAGAGGGGGATTTTGCAACATACCTGTAGGTCTAGGAAGCAATGGTATTATATAAACAGCTATGAGGAGGCTCCCTAATCTACCTCCAATCCTGAGATTAAGGGAAACATCCGCTTTACTGCACAAGCACTTTTGAATTAGAAATCCAACATTCTGCCTGGCCTTTCTAGCCTGGTGTATCATCCTTCTTTTCTAAACATTACTAACATTCTGTTTAGTCTCACCAGAACTAAATACTTGGGTGTTTAAGTGCTTTTTATCAGAACATTTCTTACGGGCTTGTGTTCTGAGGAGTAAACTGAAATTTTTCGTTTGCTGTAGTGGCTGATGCTGTAAAATGATGCAACAAAGCACTGTCTGCTGCTGTCTTTTAGCAGTTATATGGTATCAGATAAGCTTTTTGAAATGCTAAATCTTTCAATTTCGGTTGTCAAATCCTTAGAGTTCAGGTGTGACAGTTCCATTACCCACTTCATAGAGGATAAAATGCTGTAGAAAAACTGAAATGGCTAAGTTTTTTTGGTAACATCAGAGATGCATTGCTGATGATGGTCTTTACTATGGGATCAATTCTCCTAGGGTTTACAGTGCAATAATAAGTAATGATTACTGTTATTGAAACACCACTGTTGCCTTGGCTTACAGACTTTTATAGCTTATTTTAGAAGAGCAATAGCATCTAGATATGGTCCTGCTTTTCTATGCAAGTTGACTTTGCTAGAGAGCTTCTAAAGCACTTTTACAGGGTCACACAAAAGGGTTACCCAGTGTGTAGGTATTTTGAGGCTGTGACTGAGTTAATAGGCTTCTCTAAGACTCAGGGGCATAGAGGTTTTTTACTCTAAATTCTCTACTTTATTACAGATTGAGACAAAAATCATGGCTAGCAGCTATGCCTATGATTTATAATTCAAATATATATATGTTTATATATATAAATATTGAGCTGTTAAAAATTTGTGGGAGCAATCAGGAGTATGGCAGCAACCAAGCAGGTGTATACTGTTACAGGCCACTACAAACTTTTCACTAAGGAAGAAAACTTTCCAGTAAAACCACAGAAAATGTAATTATGATGGATTATTTATATGCACATATACAAATGTTTACATTAATACCAGTATCAAGTTTATTGGACAAATGGTAGAATGCACCAAACCATCCCAGGTGTGGGAGGACAAACCAAACTTTCCTGGGTGAGGGTCCAAGATTTCTTAGAGAGTTTGTATAAAGAGTTCATCCTGTTTAGGAAAGGAGAAGTATTTACAGCATGTGAAGTTCTTGGAGTGAGCAGTTTTGTTTTGGATAAAAATTAAGTAATACCAGAGAGAAATAGGGAAGTGTAGGGCAACTACTGCTTCAGCAGCAAATAGATGCTGTTAATTTCTATATTTCACTCAGAATAGCCAATAGGTGTTGTTTTCTGTTCTCTCAGGCCAATGAATGTTTTTCTAGACTGTCTTCCTTTTCTTGAAGGTGTGACAGCCAATGGCAGTTACCAAGTCTTACTTTCTCACGATGTTTTCTCTGTTTTCAGACTATGTTTCACCTTTTCAGATGATAAGTGGCTGTTGTGGTTCTTTGTTTTTGTGCTTATCAATGGTGTCTCAGGGTGTCTCAGGTTTCTATGTACCAGGCTATGCATTTCAGAGGCCAACTGCACTTCTCCACAATGCTTCTGATTCCCAGACTTGCCAGCATTTTCTCTGTCAGTGTTTCAGCAGACACTTTGTTCTTTTAGTAATTCCCCCTCTCTAACCAGGTCACTTTTATGACTGCTCACTTCACCTGAACGTCCACCTAAGACATACACTGAGCCTCCAGCAATATTTTAATGTTTCTTGCCCTGTAGAAGAAAGTGAGCTGTCTGGATATGCCTGAGAAGGAAATTATGGAAACTGATTAATCTGGAAGCTTGAAGCTTGACCTTTTATGTTTTACCCTTTTGTAGGTGTGCAGAGTGGGGAGGATGTTTGAATTTTGACTGACTGAAGATGAAATCCAAGGAGCCCTCCATTCTCATCATCAAGGAGGGTACTCATCTGTAAAGCTCAGTAGATAGATACCATGCTGAAATGTTTTTATGAATTCTTCTCAGGGGTCCGTGACCTCTGCTCTTTGTAGCCAGCTTCACTCGTTCTGCAGGAAATTTGCTTTACAAGTGTAGTTCAGCTTGGCCAAATGGTAGATTACTTCAGGGGAGAGGGCAAGGAAGAACTTCCCCCCCTTCCCCTCTCTGTGGCTTCTGTTGCTTAGCAGACTTAAGAGTATTTAACTAACTGAACACGAAGGTTTTACAGTGCCAGACCACACTGCTGCCAAAGTAGCAACAAATACTGCTTTAAGGACTTGATGGGGTGAATTTGAATTGCAGTCATGTATGGCAAAGTGAAATGTGAAGCTGTGACAGTCCTTAAGGATTGGATTTTTTTTTTTTTTTGGTTTGTTTTATAGGAGTTCTGCCTCTTTCCCTAAATAATATTTGGCACTGCTTGTCCTCTTTGGAGGACAAGAGGTTTTGTTTTGGTTTTAGTAGTACAAGATGTAGTGCAATCAGAATAACTGGAATTAAGGAAGCTGGGAGATCTGACTTTCAAGGACGTTGAGGTTAATTTATAATGTGTGTGGTTTTCTTATGTACACAAAATGCATAGTCACTTCCTCTTTAATAAAAAAAACCTGCGTAATGAAGAATTTTTCCCTTTAATGGTCTTGAGAACATCTCTGTCAAGCTTTGGAACTTTCTGTGATGTCTTCATGATATTGCACAAGCTCCAGTGCATTTGAAGTGCAACAGATGTTTCCCCTCAGCTGTGTGCAGACTCTTGTTCTGGAACAAGGCAAGCCCTTGAAAGTAGAGTAAACTAATTATAAATGTGGTTTTCTTGTTGGATTTAAAATTCCTTGTGGATACATAATTAGGAACAGCTCCATGTAGAAGTCTGCCCTTATATCCATATCTTTCCATTTATTTACAGGAGAGACAATACCTGCTGCAACAGTGGCATTTCCCTACCCTGCCCTTGGGGATTCTCAGTTTCGGTTGCTGGAGGATAGCGTGATTTCTATGCTCCAGCTCTTCTTCCCAGGGTCACTGACTATCTCTCAGTGGGGAGATGGATAACAGCACTCCTTTCTCTTTGGTGGAGTTGAGTCTGTAGCCTCACAGTGCAAGCCATCGTGTTGTCCCCTTGACTGATGTGTTTTCTCACCATCTCTCCTCATCCTGAGCTCTAAAGCTCTCATTGCTGCAGGAGTACGGTGTCCCACCAGCAGATTAAGTGATGGGACACCCTGCACCAGGGCTTCCTGCAGGGCAGCGAGAGCGTATCAGTTCCTCTGGGCATTTGCACTGCAACCTCAGACCTTCTCAAGAAGCACAGTGATTGGAGTCAGAGAATCTCAGATATCAAAATTATCTCAATATCAAAGATTTAGAAGACAGTATGTGAAAAGAAACAAAAGAGATTGTGTAACAATCCTCTGGAGTGTGTAACATAGTATACCAGTCTTGTAAAACAATGTAAAAAGCCTGAAGCCCCTGTGTTTATGAAGGTAGTGGAAATAGCAAGTAGCTTCTGTTTGGCTTTGTTGTGAACTTGAAATACACGTGCTGTTCTACTATTGATGATTGTGATTGAGCTTAAAAACCATCCCAGAGAAGAAAATGTAGGGTACGTTTTGGTTTTAGAAAAAAAAAAAAAGTTTCCTTATCTTATTTTTCCTGTGTGTCATGTATGCCTATCTGGGAAAAGTTGTCAGTACTAGTGACCCCATTTTAGCTCTAGAGTAAAACAAGGTCATGAGCAAGGACACTGCAAGTGACAAAAAGCAAGGCTAATTAGCCACAAAAAATCCTTATGCATACTTGATACTAACTTCTTGTGAAAAACATTGTTGGTGTGTGTATGTGTTTGTATAAGTAAATATGTGAGTGTATTTATATATATATATAAAAATATTACATGGAAGTTATTAGGGCACACAATAGCTTGCAAAAGTGTAAAAATTTTAACTTCGTTTCTTGTTTCACAGTCCTTTGTTAAAATTGTAAGGTGCTGAGGCTGATAGAGGCACCGTCTGACTTGGTGCCAGAAATTGATGGGCATGGGTTTATATGGTATCACATAACTTCTTTTGAGTTCATGGTTTTGTATTTTCCCACCCACAGACTTGAGGGAAGAAAACACATACTTTTTGTTGTTGTTGTTATAATCACTGGATTTAGCTATGGACAGCCTTTCCTGCTGATTATTTCTTAGGGAATGAAGAGTATGTTGTGTTCAAGTAAAGATAGCTTGTACCAAGGGCTTATTTTGCATCTTGAAAAGAAAACTTTGGAGTTGTTTTCCTCCTTGCTTAACAATTGTAATGAAACATTTTGTACTTGATACAGCTGTGTGCTTTTTATGAAGTCTGTCTAGCCCTTGACTACTTGTTTTTCTTCTGGTGAACATATTTGGTATAGCACAGCTTAAAAAAATCCCCCACACCTAATCTGTCATAATTAGGTTTTAAATTTCTTATAGAAATACTTCAGGGTAACTAAATCTTTATCTTCTTCTTTAATTAACAGAGGAGGAGCTCAGGAAGCTGAGAGAAGAAACAAACGCTGAAACGTTAAGGCAGGAGCTAGAAAAGGAACGGCAGAGGAGATTAGAGCTAGAACAAAGAGTCAATGAACTTAAAGCAAGGTAAGAGAAACATTTTCACTGTAAAGCTGAAAGCCACTTGATGTCTCTGACTGTCTCTGGGAAGTGCTGCTAAAAGCATATGTTTCCAGCCTAGGTGCTCTTCAAATAAATTAGTAGTTCACAGAGAGAGCAGCCATCTGTGTTGTCCTGTAAAACTACACGATTAACATCCATGTACTTATAAATTACTAGGCCATACATAATGCTGTAGCTACAGAAGTGCCATGACACTTTCTAGTTGAGATGTTCTTTGTTTCACCTCTTCTAATGCCATCCCTCTGGGATCTTGCCTGCCTGGAGCTATTGAATGCCAGAGCCTTTGCCATGCCATTGCATATGTTTATCCTTCTCAAAACTTGTGTCTTCTCCAGACTGCCCAATCCTTGTTACTCCTATTCTAGTAGCAGCAAGGGTGTCCCAGTTCCACAGCAAAGCTCTTAAATGCATGTGAGTAACTGGAATTTGAACCTTCCTTGTCACTGCAGTGACAGATGGAAACACCTCCCCATGTCCCTAGATCCCTTCAGTCTCGAGGACACCCATCTTGATGATGCAAAGCGTGATATTTGGTGTTGTCTCTCCTTACTCTGCTTAGCTACACAGATCCTAAGACCATAGCAGTTGCTTGGAGGCCTGGCTGTTCTAGACCACTTGTGTATGTAGCTGCCTGTTTTATCTTCCCCAGCAGTAGCTGAGATTCCTCGGCTGAGCAGCAGGATCTGTGGCCAAGTGCTGTCATCAGGAGATGGTGCAGGCTGAGTTGGTGATCACATGCTGAGCACTGCCACTTACTTAGAGGTGACAAGCAAGAGCAAACAGGCAAAACGTTTTGCTTGGCTATGTGGTTTCCCAGTGCTGTATGAACTCTTCACGGCCTCCTGCTTCCTTCTGTACTCAGGTGTAAAAATAACCTTCCTGCTTAGGCCAGTCCACATCCACTGGTGGCAATGGAAGCAGGAGCTATTTATAGGAAACATGCAGGCCTAGTTGCTTTGGGTGGGTCTGTCTACCTCCTGCTCCTATGGAATCATGGAATTATTTATGAAAATAAAGTTTGGAAAAGACCTTTGAGATCATCAAGTCCGACCATTAACACAGCACTGCCAAGGCCACCACTAAACCATGCAGTCCAGAGCCACATCTACATGTCTCTTAAATACCTCCAGGGATGGTGTCCCTTGGTAGCCTGTTCCAGTGCTTGAGAACCCTTTTGGTGAAGGAATTTTTCCTGATACCAAATATAGAACTCCCCAATGCAACTTGAGGTAATTTCTTCTTGTTCTGTAGCTTGTTACTTGGGAGAAGAGGCCATCCCTCACCTGTCTACAACCTCCTTTCAGGCAGTTGTAGACAATAATGAGATCTCCCCTGAGCCTCCTTTTCTCCAGCCTAAACAACCCCTGTTCCCTCAGCCACTCATTGTAAGCATCCACAAATACTTTATTTGCTGCTGTCCGAAGGTACATTGCTGTCTTTCACTTCAGTCTGTTTGCAGACGTGTTATCCATGATTTTATTTAACGCTATTAAGTGCTGAAGCTATCTTCCACTGGAAACTATGGAGACAATACATTACAGAAGACCCTTCAACTCTAAAAGAAGCATTTTATTTGCTTTCCTTTTTAACAGATTTTATAGTGGTTTGAAGAAGTGCCCCGTAGTGACAGAGTTTTAATATTTGGTGAACAACTGTTTAGCATTCAGTTCTTTTGCCATCCTTAATGAGTCCTTTCTTCTCTTAATTCTCTGCAGACTAAAGAGTGTCAGCTTTCCACTGTCCCTTGAAGAGTACTCCATCCCTTTCATTAATTCAGTTGCCATTCAACAGTTTTAAGAGTGTTGGTGCACCAAGGCTTTAGATAAAAGATAGATTAGGCCTTCTCTCTTATTCTCAGTACCCACTACAGTGGGATTTTTTTAGGTGATATTTCACAGTGATGGTTTTCCAAAGTCCCTGGTTCTGTGCAAGGTTGGTCTATGTGGCATCTTGACCTGTGCTGCCAAGTCAGCTTAGAAGGAGCTCTCGAAGGTCCTTGTGGAAGAGTCTGGTTCCCAAGCCAGCGCCACACCTGTGCAGTGGGAAGGTGGCCCAGACTGCTCTGATCTGGATTTTTGAGTGACATTTTAAAGTTGCTCTTACAGCTGGGATGTGAGAGTGGATTTTTATTGCTTGTGGTGGTTGGTCTGGCTGTGTATCTAGGCTGGCATTGGCTGTTAGAGGGGACAGTTGAAGAGGAGAAACTTGAGCTTGTTGCGTGCTGAGAGTGTCTGTGAGCACAGTGTCAGCTGTTCAGAGCAGTGAGCGTTGATTTCTGCTGTTGGTAGATGAAACTGATGCTTAAGGAAAGGATGCTTCCTCACTTGTGACTTGCTGCCCTGAAGAAGTTGCTTGAGGTGGAAATTCCACATACTTGTCCTTAGTGCTGGCATAGGCCTTGCCTTTGTCCTGAGGGCAGCTATTCCTGGACTCCAGGCCCTGCACAGAGAGGGGAAAAGAGATCTCATTGCTGTGGGTCCTGGAGGAGAATGAGGAGCTGACTTCTTGCAGAAAGGTACTCATCATTCTGCTCTGTTTCAGAATAATAGGACTGACTCAGAGTCTCATCTGGCCCACTGCAGCTTATGAGTACAGGTTTTACAGAGCAAATAGATGGAAGGTCTTTGTTTATCAATATTTGTGTCAACATCTGTGCCTTGTTGGATTGTGGGCAACAGCAAATCTCTAGCAGGAGTGACATTGCTAAATTAAGGTAGGATGACATGGTTCCCTGAGTGCCATTTAGATATCCCAAGGATTACATTAGTCCTGTCAGCTTGGATATTGCACTTGGGGATTACATTCAGCCAATTATCCTCTCTACCCAAGTGTTTCTCTAACTAATCTTACTACTATCTCAGCCTTTTTGTAACAGGCAGAATGCGCAAGGTGACGACAAAATAAGACTTGGAGAATTTTTCAGTTTCTACCCAGGAGGAGAAAAATTTGTTTGTCCGTGATTTTCCCCTAACTTGTGCTTCACTGTGTGAAATTCTTCACTGCTTACTACGTTTTGCTCTTCATTGTCAACATTTAAAAATACTTTTATTAGGACTATAGGTGAAACGTTGGCTTACATAGTCAAATGTGTAATAGGCCATACTTATGTCTGATGGAAATTTAATTTTATTAAGCAGAGTAACTGCAGAAAGTTCTATCTGCTTATGTCAAATTCACCCTGCTTCTAAGGTAACTGCAGTTTTAAAATAGATATTCATATGCCTCCTGGTTGCAGTGGGAGCAGCTTTGTGGTACTTAGTTGAAGGCTTGGGTTCTTTTTGCTTGTGGAAGTAAACTGCTGATGAAAACCAAACTATGCTGTGGTATAAAAAATAAATTGTTTTAAAAGTTGCAGTATTCGAAAGTGTTTGTGAGGCAGATCAATACATATAACAATATAAAACATGTTGAAAAATGTTTGGCAAGGAGAAAACAAAATCACAATCTAAATTTTTTTTCTTTCCTAGTGAAGAACATAGCTTCCTTCGTTGAGGTCACAGTTGTGCACAGGGAAGGGTGGAAGAAGAGGATTTTTGGTGCTTTTGTTTGTCATTGTGTTTATTGTTTGTGTATCTGATCATTCAGAAATATAGTGGCCTCAGCTGAAGTTTTCCACAGTTACAGTTCAGAACATCCCAGCATTTGGAATGGCAGCTGAAGCTTAGGACATTTTGCAAGTAGAAGGATGCATAAATAATCTGGAATAGTTTGTGTGAGCTTTTAGTGCCATATTTTGCAAATTGTGAGCTACAATCATGCAGAAAAGAAAAATAACAAAAAATTTTGCAACAACACTTACCAGCAGTCTGTTATTTATGCAGCACACCTTGTTATTAGTATCATTGTGACTATTTTTACAAGGACCAAATAGACAATGCTTCTGCGTAAGTCACTATTCCTTCATTGTGGGTGACAATAACAAGGGCTTCTGAAATGTTTGGTGTATTTTAATGGGAAGGAAATGGAAAACGTGAAAATTATTTAACTTGGTTTTTTAACAGCTCTTCAGGGTAAGAAGCCATGTGTACCTGAAAGATACATTTTTAAACTAGGCTATGAAAATACCTGCTTACTTTTGGATGTATGAGGTTGGAATGTGCTTTTGATGGAAGTACAGACATATTGAAGTTGCTTTGAGAAGTAGCAAAGGTGTTAACAGCCTTGAATATCTTCTGCAACAGTGGTTGAAAAAGTAGTGGTGGGTTGCTTGTGAACTTAGAGTTGGCCTGTGGGAAAATTGCTTTGAATGTATCTGAGAACATTGTGGCAGTGACTGCACCTGTTGTGTCCAGCGACTCTGGTCTGCATCCAGTTTTTTGGAGGAGTCTGTTGATTCACACATGTGATTCTGTGATCCCAGATTGCAGCTATATTCAGGGCCTAATGCGCACAAACAAAAAATGTTTAAGAGAAATGGCCTTCAGTGTCAAGGTTCCCTTAACTTTCGTGTTATACTTGCAACTAAATAAGTAACACTTGGGTGCTATTCCATGGAGCAGCACTGAATGGACACTGCATTAGTGTGCTAGTTGCTTTTGAGTGGTACATGTGTCCTGGTCATGAACAGCTCTAATATTCATTAATATTGATGCTTCCCTGACCTCAATACATTTTAAAAAAAAGAGGGAGAAACAAAAAAAAGGCAGTTTATGTTTGTCTCCTCCAGTGTCTGAGGTTGCTTGTACCTGTTCCAAACAGCCTGTGCTTTAAATGGCTGCAGTCTCTAATTGCATAAAGATGACCTAGCTTCGTGGTGGGGATGTGTTGGCATTACCAGTTACATCATTTTTCTGGGTGGAAAGTGTGGTCCAAGAGGAATTAATGCAGTTTGTTTCCTTAGGTTCAGGCTGCAGTTAGGAAGTCCACATAGGAACACAGTGTTGTTCTGGGGACTGTTTATGTTTTTCTGCCTTTTTAATTGTCTCTGGCATGAAGAGTGGTTCAGAAACTTGGAAAGATAATTTCTTCCCTCCGTCAGTGGTCTTCATAAACGGGATGGTTCAACATGACCTGGTTTTGGAATTGAAGTTCCCAGTAGGTGTGCAAGCCCAAACAATGAATTCTGAGCTTCCTGTCCTGGATCTGTCTGAAGTGGCTAATTATAACCCGATTCACAGGTGCAGTAATGAGCTGTCATTAACCTGATGATTCGTAAAGGTCAGGTTCTTCATGGGGAAGAAGTAACAGGCAGATGGCAAGTAAGACATTGCCAAAAAATGAAACAAAAGCACCAAGAAGGGCCAAAGCCAACTGTCATGTGCTCCTGATGGAGCCCAGTTAGGCTGCTGTACAGAATTTCTTGATGAGATTTTCTTGATTTTTTTGCCTAAGAAACATGGGGAGCAATGACGCTGTGCTGCTTCTGAAAATACATCCCAGCATGTCAAAGGAAGACCCAGCCTGAAGACTCTGACAGCTGAAAGTGGTGGGATCTTGTCTTGGCTCTGTCACGGGAGTTGTTCTGGTGTGACACCACTGCAGTCAATGCCCCCACACAGCTGGGATGTGTTGAGTAACTGGCTCCTGCCTGCTTGTGGATGACCACCCCCATTCCACCTAAATATGTCGTCAGCTTCAATGAAACACAGTTCCCATGACAGATTTCAGATGAAAATGCTCAACTATATGGTGTAACCATCTGATGTGTGGCTGATAAAAGAAAACAAGACACCACTGTATAATAGTTGGTACAAATTTGATCATGTCTTTTGAGAGCTGGAAATGGAGGAGATGCAAGGGTGTGGGAGAAGAAGCAGAGATAGGAGGAGTTTTTAGGTGATGAACCCATGTCTTGTGTAGAAACTGGGAGAAAATGGCACAGGAACCAAAGTTAAAGTTTAGCTAAAGAAAATAAACTGATGACATTTCAGGTGGCTTTTGAAAGGAAAAGTTGGTGCAAATACAGAAGCCATGGGGAAAAGTCCTGAAGTGATGAAAGCATGAAAGTCATGAAAGTATCTTTCAAAGCAAAAAACATTGAATTCAGCTCATCAGCACCAATAAATGTTGAGCTGTAATTCATGAATCAGTAAATTACTTCTAAATGTTCTTTTTAGAAATGAACAAGGATGTGGAAAGCTCATTAAGGATGGGGAATGCTTGGGAGGGAACATGTTCTATAATTTCTCCATCATAGTCATTGATATATGGTAATGTTGAGACTGCACACTTTAGTAATGACCTTTTCCATGTGCAGCTAGTACAGTGACATCTTTTCCTAACATCCTTTCTAGAGGAAAACCAGGAGAGAAGACTATGTGTCCATCTGTATTGCTGCAGTCTTCCCAGT
The DNA here is from genome assembly GCA_013398615.1 of Brachypodius melanocephalos. NCBI lineage: Eukaryota > Metazoa > Chordata > Aves > Passeriformes > Pycnonotidae > Brachypodius > Brachypodius melanocephalos. The sequence continues at coordinate 3,967,652 of VZSR01001299.1, read as the reverse complement.
GCAGTGGGATCCCTCTTCTTGCTCTTCATTTGCTAACCATGATCCACTTGATTTCCCTCCTGAGGAGCAAAAGATGAAAGGAATGTTTGAAAGTAGTTATATTGTCTGATAAATGAGCGATCATGAAATTGCATAACTGACACTTTTTTGTTTCAAGAAGTAATCTTTTCAATCATACAGCTCCCTGTCAAGTAAAACTTGCTGTGGCTGGTGTTATGTTGTCAAAGCTCCTGCTTCATTAGAAAAATCTTTCTGAATGATGTCTGCATGGATGACTGAAGACTTTGGGACTGAAGCCTGAAGTATTCTCAAGACAGATTGGCAGTTGGAGGCTGTGTACAAATGTAATTTGAAGCCTTGCACGTGTACAGAATGCCGAAAGCATTTGTGTTTTAAAAAAATCTGTTCACTTTTAATGCATGAGAATATTCTTGACTTATTTTGAAAGGTAAGACCAATGATGCCTACTTGACATATTTTTAGAACATTTTTGTTGCAGTTTTTCAGGCTATTTCAAGTCTTCAAGATATTTTTCCAATTGGTTGTGACCTGTGTATTTTGAGAGCTTACAACATAACATTTTAAATCATTCTTAACAGTTGTTCCTCTTGTGAAGTTGAGTGGTGTTTGACCCTAGTAGTGATGGCAGAATTCAAGATTTGTGTGTTAAATTGTGGTTTTGCTCTACTGCGGTGGTTATCAACTTGTGCTATGGAATCCACTTTAGTTTATTGCTATGGGAAAAGTCATGGCTCTGAAGAGTTTTCCTGGCAGGCATTGCAATGAATATACCTCACAAAGGCATAAATAATGCAAGGAATTTGATACTACATTGTTGAGCAGTTGTAAGATGAAATAGAGCTGTTGGCGACAGAGATGGCTAAACCCCACCTCTCCTCACGGTGGATGGTATTTCGTGGGATCATAAGTGCAATGAATATTTTTGAGTCTTGTGAAAGGGCATATGCTGGGTTTCCTCTTGTCATGATTATATAATCTCAGCTATGGAAACCATTGAGGTTCTGGTGCTTCCTTTACCTAAAAAGGAATAAATTCTTCCTCTGTAACATTTCACATTGTTTCTGTTTTCTTTGTAGGGCAGAAGAGGTGCCTGCAGCTCAGCAACCTGCAAAGCCACAGGCACAAACCAATGGAACAGGTGAGCTTGGTCAGATCTCTAACAGCACTTCAGTTCAGCTGGATTTTTTTTTTTTTTTTTTTTTTTTTTTTTTTTTTTTTTTTTTTTTTTTTTTTTTTTTTTTTTTTAAATCCTTAGAAGATCAAACCTTGCTTCTGAAAAAGCTGAATATGAATGACAATTCAAGCAACTTCTCTCTCTCTACCTGATTCTGCATTTACTTTTTGTAGTTGACTTTGCATACCTGAGCAAGGAATTTATTGTGTATTGTAAGGCCTTTAGGTATGTAATGAAACCTGTTGGCTCACTTCATCATTCTTGCATGCCTTGCTGATCGTTGACTTACCGGAAAATAGGTGTAGTTCATGGAAAAAAGTTCTGTTTTGTTCTCAATTGCAGAAGTTCTGTTATGCCACTAACCATATTACTACTTCCTTCCTCTAAAAGAGGAGACATTCTAGAGAAGGAGTGAGCTTTAGAGTTATTAATTTTTTGGACACCAACACTGTCATCTACATTTCTCAAGCTGGTTTCATTATCATGAAATCAATAGTGTACTGATGTATGAAGGAACTAAGGCAACAGTCAAATTCTCAATCTTTCAGTACACTTTTACTTTCCTTCTTACAGCTCGTGATTGAGACTTAGGCTTTTTACATCTGTGGACTAAATCTGAAATTTCCCCTCCTGTGCTTCCATAGTATCAGTGCTTTCTGTTATGTCAACTACAACCTGACATTTTTTTCTCTTGTCAAAATGTCTTTCTCAGTGCTTTCTGAAGTATTAGCGTGTGGGAAGCTACTTCATATTTTTATTCTCAAATGGAAGTGTAGTCTCAGCTGTAAACAGTCACTAGATTCTATGTTTTCCTAGATTTCATTGTAAATCATTAATAAATAGTTTGATTCTATTTTCTGAGCATCAGTTGCTTTTTCTCATGAGTTTAAATTAATCATTTTGGCCATTGTGATTGGATGATTAATCTTCTATGCCTCTGTTTAATTATATATTAATTTCATGGAGTTCTGTACTAAATTTGGTCCTGAAGCAATTGTGACCAGTATCCTCTTTGTGACATTGCTGTATTGAGATATGTTTCCAAACAGTCTGTCTGTTCCTTCTAGACCACAATTTTGTGGGTTGCAGGTGATTGGTTTGTTCTCACTTGCCATACCTTAAGGCTTTTACCCTGATATTATTTCCATATTCCCTATATTATATATATTTTTCCACTGAAACTGACATTCAGAAAGTGTGCATCACTTCATTATTTTGCTGTATAAGACTTCCCAGGTAGTATTATGACTATATATTCCATATATAGAAAGTGGCTTATGCAACATAATTTCTGAAGGTTGACATTAGAAAAAAAGAAACTGCATGGGTTTTTTGTATAGCTCTATAAAGACACACACACATGGTCTTCATAAACTATCAATGGTTGGAAAGTGGAAGTAAAAATGCTTCTAGCAGAATCTTGCTTATGTTTGCACCTCCCTTTCCTGTCAAGTCCCTGTGGCTGCAAGGTGGTTTTCCAGTTTTCTGCTCAGGAGTGTTTTGGTTTGCATTTGCTTTTCTCAAGGTGGCCCTTCAGCACAACAGGGAGCACTGACATTGACGTCAGTCTTTTGTTTATAGAAGTCTCTTAATCAGAAAATGTTTTTACTCTCTTTGCTAAAAACTATTGTTTGTTAAGATGTTTTACTCTTTGGGTGTTAAGATGCTTCTGTGTACTGTCCTAAGAGCAGTGCAGGAGCCACCTTTAGTCTTATTTTACCAATTGAGTGCAGTTGGGGGTCCTGTGCAACAGCAGAAGTAAATTGCAAGTTTCCGCAGAGAATGTTGATGAAAGATGGGAAGCAGTACAAAGTGTGCTTCCCAACGAAGTGTGGTGTGTGGGAACAGAGGCTGGCATTGGATAAAGATGTCTTCTAGCATTGTCCTGATACCTAGTGCTTCTCTTTTATAGACAAGAGTAGTCACACAGTCTCTTCAAGACTCCAAAAGTGGTTTTTGGACAAATTTGGGGAATACGTTGAGGATTTCAGATTTCAGCCAGAAGAGAATACAGTGGAAGCAGAAGAGCCACTTAGTGCTAGAAGGTAAATCCCTAATATCATTGTGAGAAATTGTTGGTGCCTTTTCAACTTGGTTTTTTTCTCACTTTTTTTTTTTCTTTTTAACAAACCTTTTGTATGGTTTGAGCAAGTGTTTCAATAACAAATAAGAACACCAACTGTACAGAACTACCTCAAAAGTTTTGTGACTGCTTTGGACAAGACATGAGATGTTACGTTTATCTGCTGTGTGAAATAAAATAAGATTTGTATTGTTTACCAGGTTTTGTCATATGTCTCCCAGAAACTGTGAACGAAGTCTTAGGCTGGAGAGCTTTTAAACGTCAGTTTTCAGTCTGATACAAAGTAGACTATGTTAGTTACTAGAAACATATTTTGTAACAGGCAAGAATGAGGCTGTAAGCACATGTATTTTATAACTGTGAAGAGTATTTCAGGGATCAAATGTACACAAGTGTGAATTAGTTGTCTAATTAACAAGTTGCTTTTATTTATTATTTTTCAGGTTGACTGAAAATATGAGAAGATTAAGTGAGTACTTAGCAGTGTTTTATTTGTTGTATTTGTTCTGGTTTCATTTGGGAGAATATTTGTGACTTCTTGTCAGTGGTGTACATGCATTGCCTTCAGAATACCTTTGAAAGAACAGTGCTCTTAGATTTTGGGTAGTTCTTAACTTCCACTAGGTTAGCCACAAAATCTAGATTGCTGTTGTCTGAGGAGCCTGACTCAGAGCTCTCCAGAATGTTGCTGTCACCAGTGCTTTCCAAGTCTTGGAAGGTCAATGGGCTTGGTGTAGGCTGCTGGAGCAGAGCAGAGGGAAGCAGCACTTGAGTCCATGAGCTCTTCCAGTGCCCTGGGTGTGCCCTTACTTCATCTGCTGCTTTGGTTGTGCTGCTGATGCTCGAGGAAATCTAATGCTAGTTGCTTAATTACTTCACATAGGAAGTGTGTTTAGGACAGCTGAGTCCCAAGCCAAACAAACTAGGACAGCAAGTAAGAGGCTCTCTTGAAGAAAGACTTGAAAAGTTGTGAGTTCTACTGCAAGAGAGGGTGAAGAGCTTCTGAGACTGTCTGTGCAGGAGGGATCATCGTTCTTCTCATCAGGAAAGACAAAACTGGTGTAGCCCAACAGAGAAAGCCAAGGTGGTCTTGCAGCAGCCCTTTGTTGTTTCTTAGCTAGTTTGCCCAAGCAGTGGAATAGTGTAGAGGAAGAGGGTAAGGAATAAGAGGGTTTTGGGGAGCTGAGGAAGAGCTCCTCTTGCTGGCTGGGTGTTTATATGTGTGTGGGCCTCTCCCAGTGCAGGCCAGCCTCCCATGCAGTGACAGCAAGACCAGAGCTCTGCAGGGGTGGGACACAGACTTCTTCAAGGAGTCATCTGCTGGATTGCTTGGCTCGGGAAGATTAAGCAGCAAAGTGTGGGTAGAGTCCTGCAGAGATATATCCAAGAGACCTAGCCTGGCTTTAATCCAGCTGATGAAGCAGCAGCACGGCAGGGAAGGGCTCTGGATATTCTTTACCTAGACTGCAGTAAAGCCTTTGATGCTGTTTCCCACAGCATTCTCCTGAAGAAAGTGGCTTGGACAGGTGTACACTTTGCTGGGTAGAAAACTGGCTAATGGCCAGGCCCAGAGAGTGGTGGGGGATGGAGCTACATCCACCTGGTCACCTGTTCAGGACTCAGGATTGGGGTCTGTCCTGTTTAATATATTCAACAATGATCTGGACAGCACGATGGAGTGCTCCCTGTTAGTTTGTAGATGACATCGAGTTGGATAGGAGTGTGGATCTGATGGTGGGTAGCAAAACTCTGCAGAGAGATTCATTTAGGGACATGATTTAGTGGTGGATTCGGCAATGCTGGGTTAATGTTGAACACAATGATGATCCTAAAGGTCTTTTCCCACTTAAATGATTCTGTGATTCTAGGTTGTTCCTTGGTGGCTTGTAATTCAGTCAGGTTAACGTACATTGTTTTACAGTGAGACAAACTGACCTGTACAGTGGTCCTTGGGGTAGTATGAACATGGCTGAGAACAAGCTGCTTTTAGCATCCCAGGGTACCCTTATAGAGGATATTGATTTTTTCCTTTGTCTGTACTTAAGAGTTTAGACATAATCTTTTTCTTGGGCAACACTTTAGTTTTTGGGAATGGATTCTTTAATTGTTCAGTTACATTGGTGGGTTTAATTTTTTGAATTTGGATAAACCTTTTGATGATGACATGTTATGAATATTCCTATAGTTTTCTAATTTGATTTTTTGTAATTTACAAGTGATTTAACCACTGCCAGCTAATTCTAACATGTTTTTTCTCAACTTCCGTTTAGAGAGAGGTGCCAAACCTGTTACAAATTTTGTGAAGAATCTTTCTGCCTTATTAGACTGGTATTCTATCTACACTTCTGCTATTGCCTTTATTGTAAGTTATCCTACTCTTCTGGGAGTAGTAAGAACTTGACAAAATACACTATTTGCTTGAAATAGCATTGAAACTGCCATGTCTAAGTAGGAGTTGTGCTACAGTTCAAGTGAAATCAAATGGTGTAATTTCATTTGACACAAAATGTCATTAGTGATCACTTCCATTATATATAAAAGCAGTTAAATTGTGTTTCCTGGGTCTCTTGTAGTACAGTTTTGTAATTGTTAAAATAACTGTCTGGATATTGTTCACTCATTTCTTGTCTCTCATCTCTCAGTCCTGGTAATTCAGTGGTTACTTCAGCCTCTGCAAAGTTTCTGCTTGTCTAGGACTGAAATGCTGATGGTGGTTACATTTGATGACAGGCGATTGTCCCCGTCAGGGCTCTTTGCCATTTGCTAGGATCATACTGATGAGAGGCAAAATGCCTTGATTTCAGTAGGATTCAGTGTGCAAACATCAGGTCTGTGAGCTAAGTTCAAGCATTTCTATGCTGTCTTAGTGAGGTTTGGATGCTGCAAAGAGACATAAGTATCTAGTGGAGTTGGTTTGTTTTCCTTCCTCCTATTGGTAATTAAATTATTTCAGTTCTTTTGGTCATAGGGTATATGAAATGAATTTCTGTCAAAGGAATTACCAATAGCTGTGTGGTGAAAATGTCACACACCTTTTTGTTAAATAGTACCTCCCTGTAAGTTATAGACTTTATGCTGTTTTGTGTGGCACGGTTGAAGGAATATTGAGGAGGAAACTTCCCTCTCAGTGCCCTCTGTCTGTCCCTTCTCCCAGTCTGCTGATTTTTCTCTTGCCTCACCTGGTAAGCCCATTTTTCAGATAAAAGCTGAAATAAGAAACTTGAGCTGTTTTCTTAGAAAGCTCTGGGACCTGAGTGCCAGAGCAATGTTTCACTTTGGGGTTATCAGTGAAAATCCTAGTGTCTCTCACAGAGAGGCTGTAGTCTCTGTTTCCAGAAGCTGGGAACAGAATACCTTTTGAAGCTCTTTGTGTTTGTCCTTTTTACATAAAATAAAACCTGTTTTCCTGCAATCTTTTTAGTCTTGGTAAAGACCTGGGATTTAATTGACCTGGAATAATAGAGTGAGAGTTTATCCTGTTGCCCAGTATGGGGCTGATTGCCTTAACTCTTCTATGCCATGGCTTCTGTGCCATTGCTGACCATATCATGGTCATGTAGCAGATTCACAGGCTTGAGGGTTTACCTCGTTTTTTTTTTTCCTCCTACCCCTTTAAGTAATTGTAATGTTGAAAATACTCAATACTCCCTCTGAGGCAGCTGAGAACTAGTTAAGTATCATCTCTGGAGATCTGGTTCATTCTTAGTTTTGATTTTGCATTCCTGAGTGCAGAGCCATTGTCGGTCATGGAGTGGCTAAAATTTATTAATTTTTTATAAAAGAATTGCATGATTCTGAGCCCAATGGCAGAGCAGGAAGTGGTATTTCATATAACTCACTGTACCCCAGTTTGTAATCCACATCTCTGTTTTTTCTTAATCTGCAGATTTACATCAATGCTGTATGGCATGGCTGGGCCATTCCTATGTTCTTATTTTTAGCAATTTTGAGGTTATCCCTAAATTACCTCATAGCCAGGTATTTGCATAAATACTAGATTACTGTCTTAAGTAACGCTTTGTTTGAAAGATGTTTTGTTATTCTTGCACTGAGTTGTAAACTGCTGCCTTTTCTAATATTGTGAGTTATATTTAACACAGTGAAATTCAAACTTAAATATTCTTTGTGTCATTGCTCAGTTTCTATAATTTTTTTACAATTATTGGGAATTATCTTTGTATCTTGTGGCTTGGGTTATCATAAACAATGTTGCATGCTCTCAGACAAATCCCTCAGTACACTAAAATTGTAATATTTCTAATTCTGCAATATTTAGAGTACTTGAAGAACATCACCTTCAATATTGAAGCCTGCTGATTTCCCAGCAGAGAATGTTCACTTAGGCCTAAAACGGCAATTTTGCCTTTTTGCATAGCTCTTGACATACTTTATCCAAAGTTCCATTTGTGAATTCAGTCTCTTCTAAAAATTAAGTCTGAGTTTGTTTGTTTTTTGTTTTTTTTTTAAATGCACCTTAAAATGGTGTACAGGACCTTAATGTGCCAATTGTAAAATAGTGTTCTGAATTCTTAATTGATACTTTCTGTTTGACATTGTGTTCCCTGGAAATTGCTGGTAGCAAATAGACTTCTGAATAAGTTCATGTAATTTTCTTCACATGAAAAAATAAGAGAAAAATATTCCTAATCCTTTACTGCATGCACACCATTAACTTTTTTTTTTTTTTTTTTTTTTTTTTTTT
>VZSR01001299.1:3906917-3959662 GCA_013398615.1 Brachypodius melanocephalos | reverse complement strand
CAAGCAGTGATTCTGTTTAGTATCTACTTAACTAATATTTTTAGTGCTGGCTGTTGTTGACCACTTCTGTTACGTTGTGGGTTCTTTGTTAATTTGGAGATTTTATATTATTTACTTTTAAGCCATAAGTGCTTATTGCAGAAAACTGCTTTTTAACCTTTTACGAATAATACATGTTGATGGATGGAGTTCTTGCTCTCTTTAACTATTTCAATCATTTCTAGGGGTTGGAGAATACAGTGGAGCATTGTGCCTGAAGTTTCTGAACAGATGGTAGGTCTTTGATCAGCATCACCTGTATGCCTGCAAAACAAAAACTGCACCTTTAAACCTTCCTCTGTGTTTGTGTGGGTAGTTGGAAGTTGCAAGCTGCAAGTGAAGACACTACATTTCTTTTCTTTCTCTTATAACTTAGAAGTCTTTACTAACAGCACTCTTAGGTTCAGATGCTTCACCCTAAAATATTCCAAACTTAAAACACATTTCTGAAATGAGTTCTAATGTATCAGCTGTGGGATCTTCAAGAAGTCTTACATTCTGTTTTCTTTAAGAACATCAAGTCCATATGTTAGCATTGCCAGCTCCATCACTAGGTCTGGGTGCATGTTCCTAAGACAGATCTAAGTGTCATTTAAATACTTCCAGGGATAGTGACTCCACTTCCCTGGGCATCCTGTTTCAAGGCTTGACAACCCTTTTAATGAACAAATTGTTCTGAATAGCCAATCTACATCTTCCCTGGCAAAGTTTGAGGCCATTTCCTCTTGATCTGTCACTTTTTACCTGGAGAGAAGACTGACTCCCACCTCATTACAACCTCTTTCCAGATAGTTGTAGAGAATGATAAAGTTTCCCCTGAGTCCCCCAAAGCATTGAAAACTAAAAATAACCAACAATGAAAGATATAAAAAGTAGAACTGAAACAAGGGAGGAAAATGGTAAATATAGAGACTATTAAAAGTGAGGTGAGTATTGCCAAGAATGTTGAGGGATCACCTTGTTCTGACAAGTTTTGCAAAATACATTTTGTCTGAGCTGCATATCAATGGATTGTCTCTTTCTTGCCTCAGGAGAACCCAAAAGAGGACCTGACCGTGTCTGAGAAGTTCCAGCTTGTTCTGGACGTGGCTCAGAAGGCACAGGTACCGTGCTGCTCTCGACTGCCTCCTCAGGAACAAGGGTCCCAGTGGTCAAAGGAGGCTGTTAGCAGCATGAGGAAACAAATGCTTAGAGAGGAAATACTTTTCTTACAAAGGCAACCTCCGCTGTGAGCAGTGGAGATCTCAGTAAGATTCCTGAAAATGGCATTATGCTTCAGAGAAAGGGTTGAGGTTCTCTGACTGCAGCTCTGAGCAAGATCTGGAGGGGAACAGAAGCAACTTCTCACGGTTTTCTACCTTATATATGAATATGAACTTCTGATAATGTAGATTATGTGGTGGATCTTAAAAATGTACTGGAGTGTGGATCCGTATCCCAAATCTGCTAGTCATAAAACTGATGTAGGGAGTTCTGTTCCTTTAAGATTTAGCTGAAGGCTGTAGTCTGTTTAGCCGTGTTAATTCAGCAGTTTGCACTGCATCTCTAAAATAGCATGTTTTTAAAAACTCCACCCCCTCCAAGCCTTGAAATCTGCTGGTGTTGGAGAGGCTGAAGGCAGGTTTTCTCCCAGCTCCATGAGTTGGATGAGGTAGCGGCTGAGTGACTGCACCATCCAGTTGAACTGCAGCCTTGTGCCCTGCCTGATGATGGGCTGCAGTCAAAAGGGGTTTAACCTTCCCTTGCTAACTGTGGATGCTCACCCTCTGCCTTCTGCTGGGGATGGTGCATGTTTATATGAACACCTTTGGAAATTTAGTGGGAGGTGAAATTTTCAGGAGCTCTAACAGTAAGGATTGGTCAGAGAATATGGCCTGAGTCCTGAGCAGGGGTCAGCTGCATCACCATTTGTTGAAATCTGCTGTCTCCCAATGTTTTATTATAAAACCTGATAGTGGTCTGTTTGTAAGAAGCTAGTAGTCCTGTTGATGAACTCAGTTACCACTTCCTGAAATTTCAGCACTCAAAATGTGTGAAGAAACCTTCCATTATGTTACCTTCTAACAAAAGCTCTTTAGTCTCAGTTTAATTTAAAATATTTGCAGTAATATAAATGCTTTCCATTCATGACAATGGGATCAAGTAGTTCCTTTATCAATTACAAGTTACAGAGCAAGGTTAAATGAGATGGAAGGCATCAGGTATTTCGATTCTGTTCTGTGTTTACTCAGTTGTGAAGTATGTTAATCAACAAAAACTAGTTTTAAAAAACCCACTTCTGGGAATTGATTACCAACAAAGTCAGAAAGCTATTTGTTTTCGTTATGTGGACAAAAAACCCCAAAACAATGCAGGACTTGGTTTTAATTCTCTTGCTTCTTATGTAGAACCTTTTTGGCAAGATGGCAGACATACTGGAAAAATTCAAAAAGTAAGTTATCTGATGTCAGATTTTCTTGCCTTTTAAAATAAGACTTGACCAATATCTGTAACACTGGTAATAAAATTTTGCGCTTTTTTTTTCCCTTTTCAGCTTGTTCATGTGGGTCCAGCCAGAACTAACACAGAAGCTCTACATTGCTCTGTGGGCAGCTTTTATTGCATCTTGCTTTTTGCCCTACAGGATTCTTGGGCTTGCATTGGGTAAACATAATAAATAATTTACCTGTTACAGTCTAGACTTAATGGTTAAAACTTACATGATCTTTAGAGGGAGAATTTTAGAGTTTAAGAGAGAAAACCTGCATAAATAAATCATGCAGTGTTTTTAAGTATTTTCATTGTGCTTGGCATCATTTGTCATGACCATTTTGAAAACCATCTCAGTGTATAATAGAAAAAGACGGATAATGCTTTTGCTTCTTGAAGAGAAGTCTGTGATGAGCTGTTAGCAGAACTTCTCAGACTGTCAAGCTATAAGGCTGCCAGAAAATCCTACATATTGAGAGTTTTATGCTCATACATCCTTGCAAGTGAAATATGTGGCATGACACAGGAGGCATGAAAATTACAGTGTAGGAAAAAACCAAAAGTTAGTGGGATTCCTGGTGAAACTTGGAGGATGGGCTGGACAAAACTGACAGACTACTGTGGGTCTGTTACAGATACTCAGTCTCAACTGGGAATTGAGAAGAGAGTTCTCACTGCATGATGAGACTCTTTTTGCTGAGATGTGAAGCCCAGTACTGTGAACCAAGAACTCTTTGTTTTTTCATTAAAGTAATGATATAATCAAATGAATATTACTTTTAGTGGCACTGAACTTCAAATTTTGTTAGCTTGAACATAAATGTAGGTTTGCTTGACACAGCAATTGAATTTAGATGTGTGAGGGATAATTCTCTGACTCTTAGGAGATCTGAATTGCACTCAGTAAAGTTTTGAGAGAGTGTTTTAAGCCCGTTTTGAATGGCAAAATGAAAGGAAATAACTTGTATAAGGTAAGAGTTGGGACTGGAAGATTGAGTTTTATGTAGTACATGAGAGCCCTCTGTTGCCATTAAAATTCTTGCAGAAGCTGCATAGTTGAATGCTCTGTTTTTTTTTTTTTTGTTTTGGTAGTAGATCATGTTTTCAGAATGCTTCTGGTAATAAGGAACATATGTTTGAATTATTCAAATGTTCTTCTGCATAATAGTGGCTATGTAAATGTTTAAAAGAACTGGGGATGGGAAGGAAAGAAAAAAAAATTCCTGGTGTTGGAAGAAGAATCAAAATAGTAAACCTAGGAGAATGGTTTTAACACTGTGGCTAAATATACAGAATTTGGTTTCATTTGTGAAATTTCGAGAATATGATCGAAAACAGTGATGTTCTTAATGCCTCTTCAGCATTCAAACTGAAGTGACCTTTTTTTCCAGGACTCTATGCTGGGATCAAGTTTTTCCTGATTGATTTTATCTTCAAACGATGCCCCAGACTAAGAGCTAAGTATGATACTCCTTATATCATCTGGATAAATCTCCTGACAGATCCTCAGCTCAAAGAAAGATCTAATGCTACAGTGTCAAGACGGGTAAGGGTAATGAATCTTTTTGTCCCTATGTTCTCAGCCTCTGAAAATCAGATCGCTTTCTCCCTTTTCCTTTTCTCCAGTGACTAGAGCACATTAGAGGGAAGGTTAATTAAATCCTTACAATCAATGTTGATTGATTGTAATATCCAGTTTTTTATTATTTTCAAGATTCATAGTTTTTCTACGGATTCTGTTTCTTGTTTGAAGGGATCAATTATGTGTATGTATGTATAGATATACTGTGAATCATGAAACTAAACACACAAATATAACACCATCCATATTCATACCAATTTCTTTAACATACATTATGTGTAATCCTGCTGTCAAATACAGTCTTTTTGTATCTCCTTTCTCTGTTGTTCTCTAGACATTCTTTTTCAGTAGAAATTCACATACTTAGGTAAATTGAAGTACAGTTAGTTTAAAAAATAGATAAAGGCTTGAGTATAATATGCAGCTTACTAATGGGATAATCATTAACAAAGGTAATAAGGTAGTTTACGTATTTAGACATTATGTCTCATGATTATATGTATTAAGTGGCCTTTTAGCATAGTGGTGATAAATGACTTTACCATCTTCATACTCTAACAGTACATTTTCTTTTTGTTCAAATGTCATAGTTAAATCACTAAGTATTGTGTTTTGTGCATCTTGGTAAATTGTTTTGGGGCGTGACATGGTAACTGAGTCAGGATTTTCCATATCCCTGGATTTGTCAATGTTTATTAGTTTAAAAATTAAAATTATTGTAGTAAATCTTGAATCTAATCCCATTTTAGCATTTGCTTAATGCCTCTTAGCACAATATCTAGTTGCATTCATGGAGTTTCACAGTGCTGTGTGAAATGCACAGTGCTGAGCAGTAATTCAGCCTGGCTGTACAGCTGGAGAGGAAAAGGGATAAGCACATTGTTAGTAAGAAATCAGGGGCTTGGGGAGTGGTGGAGCAGAGGGTGGTAAAATAACTGCAGCACAATTATTTCAGAAGGAAGTGGACAAGGACAGTCTATTACAGAAAGTGAGTCTTCTGTTCCTGTTTTCCAAGGAATGAGATAAGTAAATAAGCACTTGGATGAAGCCATCCATGGCCTGTATTTCTCTTGCTTGCAGAAGACAATCTTAAAAGCTTCTGTGCTCCTCACACTTACAGGTTATCCCTCACATAGTGTGGTAGTCGTGACATCATCTTGCTGGGTCTCTAAACTGCCTCAGAGGTGGAAAGATTCTGAATTGCTGAACTTGAGTCCATAAACTTACAGAGTAATTATTTCTTTTGGCTTTTCTTCATGGCTTTAGTTTTGCAAGTAGAGACAGGGTTTTTGTACTGCCAGGTCTGGCTCGGTGGCCTTGGCTTGTCTTCCTGGAAAGGATGTGCAGGACTGCATCACCTACTTCCAAATGTCTTTGGAAACATTAACTTGATCTCAGTAATTTTAGAGAAACTTTCTTACCCCTTGAGAGGTTTCTGCAAACCTCACAGTATGAAAGATAGATTTTTGTACTAAAAGGTAAAAACCAAAGACGGTTTTTATTTTTTTCATAGAAAAGGCAGAGCCCAAAAGCATGTAGGGCCAGCATGTGTGCATTCGCTTCAGCTTCTTATCATTAAACAGCATACAAGACAGAGTAAACTTAGACACAATGCAATATTAATTGCCTGTACCACCACTCTGACCTTGTGTCCTTAGAGAACAGTCCTGACAACAGTATCTGGTGGGTAAAGGTTGTATGTCAAAAGCTGATGACAGATCAAGTGAAAAGGAATACCTCCAGGTTGCTTGTGATGTTTTTAGACAAGCAGGACTCTTCCAGCATTACAAATACAATCACTTCCAGTTAGATTTAAGGCTTATCAAAATGCTTTTCTCTTAGTAATTGACCATTGGTTGTCTCAGGCCTGAGTGGTAAGAGAAAACATTTGCATATATTAGGCAGGACTAGAAGTAAGGGCAGAATTACTCACATTTTCAGCCACCAGAGGGGTAATGGTACTGAAGTTTAAACTCCATTTTTTTAATCTCTTTATATAACAGGTAGGTAGGAAGCAGTGTAGCAGAGAGCAGAAATAGTCCTTATTCCAGCACAAAAAGCATTAGACCTCTTGCTCTGATTATTTTTATGTTTTGGGCCACGGAGCTTCAGCTGGTTGTGTGCATGTCCAGCCAAACAGTTTGTCTAAGAAGGCCTTCAGAAAATTATTTCATCTTTAGTTGCACACAGATTGTTGAATAAGCTTTTATTTTCCTTGGTTCCAGGGACTCAGCACTGCAGAAATGAGGCAATATTAGTTACCATCAGCCATTTGCTTTCCATGTTAACTTTATTTTTTCCCCTGAGGCATCATTGTCTTACAGGTGCCCTAAAAAGGCAGATGGCAAATGCCCTCTTCTGTGCTTGTTTTGTCAGTCTGGTTTCTAGTTAGCAATTGCAGTTCACATGATTTCATTTGCTTTGGATTTCTTTCCTTAGCGTGTAAATCCTGTGAAGTGCTGAGTGCTGGCAGTTTGGTGCAAAGTAGAACAAAAAAAATGGCAGCTGAAGGCTGGTTGGCCTTCAGAAGCATTGGGCCTTTACAGAAGAAGAGCTTAGTCCTGCACTTCCAGTTTGCCAATTGCTGAATTGCATGTGTGTGGCAGGGCTAAGAACAGAGCTGCCAGTGCCAGCTTTTGGAATCGTGGTGCCCCACCAAGATGAACGTGAAAGTGCAGGTGAGCTTTCCAAAAGAAACTGCCTGCTGTCCTTCCAGAAGCAAGACTTGTTGCCAGGGCAGTCTCCAGTGGTTAAGAAGCTCTGTTTAAAAGTAGATTTTATTCAAGTACTTTGGTTTCAGCAACTCCATACTACCTTTTTTCCCTCCCAAGGATGCTGACAACCATTCAGATTTTGTTTTATGTGTCAACACTCTCAAAATTCAGTGCAACTTCAAAGCACAGGAAAGATCAATGGTTCTAATGAAACCTGAATAAATTGAACTGGTGTGCTCTAACCACTCAAAACTCTTTTTTAATTGCATTCATTATGTGCAGTTTCTTGGTTTGTGAGCAAGACCTTGCAGTGCCACTCAGTTCATGTTTTATTCTGTGTATTATACTGTTAAATAGATTTCACTTTTTTTCTTTTGTCACTGTCACATTTGTGTTGTTTGTTTCTTTTCCTGCTAGCTGTCAGGGCATGAAAAGGTATGGATCAGTGTGAAAAACTTCCTTTCATTTTCAGCATTTGTATTCATAATGAGCTTGTGCAGTTCTGTGTGGCTTTTTTCCCCTCTTTTTTTCTTTCTAAACTTCTTTTGTGCAGTAATACTTTGTTTCTCTCTTGAAGACAAACCAAGTACTGATAATATATTGTTTATTAGTGGTCCCACTAGTTGCAATCATTGGAGCTGTTTGCAGTGACTTAGCTATATCTAATGAGACATAGCCTTTACTGTAGAAAAATGGTATTTTAAGATAGGTGCATTTAGCACCCTGTGTTTCACTCCAGCGAAGTGTGTCTGTCAAAGGGCAGTACTTTGAAAGGTTATGTTCAGGAATCACATTATAGGCTTGTGCTCTAGCAGCAGCATAGTGCAGTAGTTCAAAGTTAATTTATGGAAGTAGTTAATGAAAATCGTTGCATTGTAGATTTTTTTAAGAAAGAGTAGTTAGCTAAATTATTTTTGAGAGCGTAGCTTAAATGTTGCTGTGCAGATTTTGGAGTTGTGTTTCTTTTTCTGCAGCTTCAAACAGCAGCCTCCAGGAGTTATGCAGGCTCGAGTGCCCCAGCTGGAATAAGCAAAGATGAAGACACAAGTCGTTTTCATACCACCAAGAGAGGAAATTTCCATGAAGTTTTTAACCTGTCGGAGAATGAACGTCCTTTGCCAGGTATGATGCCACAGGAAGTCTACACTAGTAGAATATTTTGTAAAAAGCCAAGGATAGTTTAAAGTTGAATTGCTTTTCTGGGCATTTTATAGTTGTAAGTTTTTGATTTAAAAGTTTTGCTTTCACTTAGGATGAATGGAGATGGTCTCTTTCATTACACATCTTTGCAGCTCTTTGAAAGAGTGCACAACCTGATGTACCTTTTATGGTTCTGCAAATCCAATAGCCAGGTTAAAGGGAATAATTGTGTGGGTGATTTTTTTTGTTTGTTTGTTTGTTTGTTTTTCCAAAACGAGTGTTACAACAGATGTTACAATGTCTAGAACAGCTGATTTAGGCTTTTCTGTGTAAGCACTTCGTGGTTTAGTTATCTAAAGTTTAATATTCAGTGTTTTCTATTGTATAAGGAGACTGTTGTGGATAGTGCCAGTCTCTCTTTTTCTTAAAGTAAGATTTCTTGTTGTGACTTTTTCAGTATGTGAAAATGGCTGGCGCTGTTGCTTGATTAACAGAGATCGGAAGATGCCTACAGACTACATCAGGAATGGAGTTCTTTATGTCACGGAAAAGTGAGTCATTGCACTCCACGCATTTCTTAGGAGGGAAATTCAAGACATTAAAACATTTGAATCTAGAAAGGATCTTTTAATAGTGTTTTGAAACAAAAATGCCATTTCAAGGTGCTTTGCAACCTCAAGGAGACATCATAGGAGAGGGAGAGCTGAACCTGGTGTGTGGCTACCCTTAACAGATGAGATCTTGCCTTGGAAAGGCTTGCATAGGAATGCAAAGTGGCTCTGTATAGACAGTTGTTAATAGCTGCAGTTCTTGATGTGGATAACATACTAACTGTATAGATACTAGAAAAGAAACCTAAAACCTAAGTGTATTTGAAAATTGTGATCAACAGCTATTTGACAAATATTCTTAGTTTGGGTTTTTTTTAAAACAAGCTGAATGTATAGCTTCTTTGAAATATTTGATCCTTTGACAGCAACAAAAAAACCTGAAAATTAAGCCATGATTTCAAATTTTTATGGATGAGTGCTTGTTTTTTTGAGTTTCCTTACTTACCTCTCAGCCTCCCAGGACTGAATAACTGTGGTCATTTCTGTTTGGGTCTTGTGCTGAAATTCCTTTGGAGTGTAATGAAAGGAAGTAAAACTCATCTGTACGCAATGTCACCTAGTGATGGAGGCCACTCTCCAGTGTTTAGAAATCTGAGCTTTTGTCTGCAGCACAATAACATGAAACTTACACAGTGTTTTTCATTAATCTTCTTTCAGGATGATGAAAGATGTATAAGCCTTTTGAGATTTGGTATTTCAACTGTTAAAGGATATATGTCCCTTGTGTGTCTTTAAAATGCTTGTCAAGTTTAACCATTGAGTGCAGTAATATAAATGCAGGAATTTTTGTGTGTGTGTGCATACCGTATGTTCTGGGCTTTCAGACACCAGCCAGTTGCTAGAATTTATAAATGTTTGCGCTAAATTAGGAGCCATAACTGGACTTGAATGTCTTTCTTTTATTTTGAAAGTTATTTTAACCTGTGAGATTTCAAACTTCAGAAGAGGCAAGAGGATATTTGAGAAATTTATTTTAAAACACTGTATCAAAATGAGCATGTTCTTTTCTTGTTTTCAGTTACTTGTGCTTTGAAAGCTCAAAATCCGGCTCATCAAAAAGAAATAAAGTTATAAAGCTGTCGGACATAACAGATATCCAGAAGGTATGTCTGGTTGGTGAGAAAACCGGTTTTCTGTTCAGCCAGTCATGTTTTGTATTTGTGCTTTTGTTATTTTGAAAAAGGGCACTATTGATAATTTGTATAGATTAAATGTAATTCTATGATTATGAATGTCTCCCAGAACTGTTTTTTCAGACTCAGCACAAGCAAACTTGCTATGAGCATGAAGACAAACTAGTTTACTAAACCCTTATGTTCCTGCATTTGCTTTTAATTAAAGTTATGTTGTTTACTAACTCCAGTGTTGACCAGAGCTATGTAGACCTTAAGAAGATCTATTGGTAGCAGGAATTGTGTATTACTAACTTCAGTTTGGGTGTGGATATTGATAGATGCACACTCTTAAAAGTAGGTGCCTCAGAGGGAGGCAGGATTGTTGTCAGTGGAGAAAGGTAAATCATTAGAATAGCCAGACTGAGATGGGCTGGAGTTTCATCTAGTTGGGACCCATCAGTAACAGAGGCAGTGGAAGGTTGGAGGCATAGAAAGGGCACTGCTGTCCTTCCTCTGGCTAAGGTTTATCAGCCTGTGGTTGCTAATGGCTTTACTGGTGCCTTACATCACTCTCTGAGGCCTTCAACATCACTTTTTGTTACCCTTTCTGAACTTGTCTTCATCTTCAACACAGACACCCCTGCTTTCTGCTGCATCCTGTACCACAAATTAAATAATATTGAGCAAAGAAACACCTCAGCCTGGTGTCTACTACTGCATAAGTACCTCCAGATTTTCAAATTATTCCTTCTATTTCTATGACATGTCTATAAAGCAGACAGCTTACACTCAAATCGAACATTCCTTCTGGAATTAATAATTCATATTAATGGATTTCAAACATCATGCTTCAAGTAATTCTGGTTTGTTGTTCAGTAGGCCTTTACTGCCATAAAGTTTCTTTTGCATCTGTGTAGTGTTTTAATGAAGATGAGACAGAGATCATACAGTCAAACAAAAAAATGTACTGTGGCTGGTTTTATTTGGAGGTGAGAAACCCAGGTCTGACTTGAATGTCTTTCTCCCTGGGAATAGTCCAAAGTTCAGCCAACTGTATTCCTTCTTATCTTTATGGACTTTTTCTAAAAAAACAAGCAAGCAATCCATGTGTGGCACTGGGTGCTGTGGTTTAGCCACAGCGTGGTGATGTTCAGTCAAAGGTGGAAGCTCTTTTTCGGCCTTAATGATGCTATGACTCTGTGATACCCTGTTTACTATCTAATTTTGAAAAATAAGCTTTTTCTGATCTGCTTGCTGTTCCTGTAAAGTGTGGATGGGTGTCACCAGTAGGGGAAGCTGTGGGTGATGCACACAGGCCCATCTCACAGGTGTGCAGAGCCGGGCTGTGCCCTGCCCACCCACCCAGCTGCCTGTTCCCTGCACTGTGCCTGGGTCAGCTCTCTCTCATGTGCTGGAGCAGGACTGATGCTCACTTTAGGACTGGGGCTGGTTCGAGCAGGTAGACCATTGGTGCAGCTCGTGGGAGGAAGTGGAGAGAAGGGTCCTGGCTGTCTGGGTGAGGCTGTACCCAGCGAGTCCAGGAGAATGAGACTTCAGAGAATGGCAGCTGACTTCATCCTGGTTTTAGTAGAGGTCTCTTAGTTATGGCTGGGAGGACTTGCCAGTGATGAATTGTGTAACCTCTGCAGTATGTTTTGCAGTTGTTCAGTACAGAAGATATCTTATGTCTCTGTGTGGTTTTTTTTTTTTTAGTATAAAGTGCTCTCTGTTCTCCCGGGATCAGGGATGGGTATTGCTGTATCAACACCATCTACACAGAAAGTAAGTAGCTGGCTGTATTTGGATTGCCCTGTTGGATTTCTTACCCTTCTTTTCCTCCTCTGGTTAGCACCAGCAATAAAGGCTTTTTTATCCCCTTATGCCAGTGGCTGACTTTTTTTCTTTTTTTTTTTTTAATTCACTTGTCTATTATTCGGTATGTTTGTCTTCAGAATTTTAATGAATTAAATATAAGCTTGTTCTACTGCATCTGGAGTGGTTTACTCTTAACATTTCAGAAAGATTTTCCCCAGCATCCTACATCAGAGCCTGCAGTCTGCTACACAGTCTGAAACAAAAAAAAAAACCCGTTGGCTTAAGAGTATCCATGGGGAGGAGGGTTTGAGGTGGGAGGGCCTGACCCTCAGATGAAGTTTTTAAGGAAGTGAAAAGTATTAGAAAATACGCCACATATTCAGGGATTTAATAGAGAAAAGGATTATTTTGTCTTTATCAATGCATTTCTAGTACAATTAATATGTTCCTAGTGACTTGACAAATATATACCTAGAGGAAATTATTTTTCTTTGTGGACTGACATGATGTTTTTTCTATCCTTTAGCCTTTGGTGTTTGGTGCCATGGTACACAGAGATGAAGCTTTTGAGACAATTTTCAGCCAATACGTGAAAATAACATCTGCTCCATCCAGCAGTGAAAGCTAGTGTCTTATCTTGGAAGAGCTAAAGGAAACTTTATTATTGTATGACTTGGTAGTGAAAAAAATGAACATCCTCATCTATTTTGCAATAATTTTTCTTGTCTGGTGGTTTATATTCTATCTGTTACATAAACCAGGTGTATTTTATATATGCCTTCATGTTTGTTTTTAAGGTTTTTGTAAAAAAGAAAGACAAAAAAAAAACCAAATGAAAACGGTGAAAGTGCTATCATCACTATTAGCCTTGCACATTAAGCACTTTTAATGTTTATTTACTGACATTAAAAGCTGGGAAGATGCTTGGAGACCTGACTATATAAGAGATTGGTCCCTTTATCTCCACTGATGTCACTAGGGATACGTTTGTCCCTTTATCTTAGTTGTTTTTCCCTGAGATACGAGAATGATGACTGCGGCAGCCTGAAGTATCCTTCTTCAGCTTGGAGTTTTAAATTGGGTCCTTCATTAAAACTGATGGCAACACCAAGGAAGTGTTAGCTTCTTAGTATTTCCATATGTACAACTGCGTTTAAAATAACTTCTCCTTGCTAATTTTTGCATTGCAGAAGAATGTTTTACTGGTTTGGTTAACTTCAATTTTTCCTGCATAAAGATGTTTAAATTACTTGTACAGTGAATTGGAGGAGAAAATTTGTAACTATATCTTCCTTAACTCATTAACCAAAGTAAGAGGTAGGAAGGCAGGCAGATACTTTTTATAAAAGAGGGCACCAAAATGTTGTTCCTAAAATGTTAGGCATCTTATATTTCTATAGGTACTTGTCCTAGAAGGGCTCAGCTGTTGTACATGTTGCATGTACAAGGCATTTGTATGTTAATGCATTAAAGACTTGAAGGCTTTTTGTGTTGGGGAGGTGGGAATAATTAAACTCAGACATGACCTTTTTTAATTTGGCTCTTCTCGTGAGTTACCTTGTGATAAAAAAAGTGCTGTAATATAGCAACTGAAAGCATTAGTTCCTCTCAAAGCATAATCTGAGGAGCGTTGGTGTGCTTCCATCTTCCCCCTTGCAGAATTAAATTTTAGTAACAATTAAACCCAACTGCCAGGTAAAACAGGAAGGCTGCACTCCTCTAAACTCTCTCAGGCCTGTCTAGCAGCAAAGCACATATTGACCTTTGTCTTTAATATTAGAAAGCTTTTATACTCTGTATAATAGCACCCAGCTGAGAGGTTTAGAATTTTATTTGCATTTTCATGAAAGCACAATAGGAGTTATGCCAAGCCTTCCTGAGTGTCTTTTCTTTTGCTGTGTCTTTTGAGTTGAGTAGTATGGATGTCTCCAGACATTATATGAACGGCCCTAAAAAAAAAGCAATGGAGATGTAAATTCTTATGTAAAAATGGGACTTAATTTCATAGGGGTTTTTTCTCTGTTTTTTTAAACAGGAATTTCCTTTCTTTGTGAGGAAAAGGGTAAAATGAAGGAGGGAGAGGCATAGCAAACATCAAAGGGTGTTTAACTCTTAGCACAGTTTTAAATTGAACTGTGTCAATAAAAGCAGGAGTAATGAAGAAGGTGGAGGTCAAACCTTATTTTAGTCTGTCCACGGAGAGGTAGGATATGAGAACTTAATACAAATTTTATATGAAGAAGTACTGTTGAATACCATAATTTGCTTGAGTATTGTAAAGTGAAACACTGATGGGGTGTGCCCTGGGTGGAAATGTAAGCAAGAACGGGGTGGAAACCACTGTAATGGCTGAAATGCAATTTTCAAGTTCTCACTTCAGAGTAGCACTTGAACATGTCTCTACATGACCTGAAAAATGGGTGCATTTCTAACACCACTGTCAGTATGCTGTAACTCAGGGCCTGGAAACTTCAAATATAAGTGAAGCTGGTGGGAAATCAATTTTGCCACCATTTTAAGTGGATGTAGCTTGACAGTTTATGGTTTCATAATTTACACATTCAGGTTATATGTTTAAGTAAAAATTCTTGATCTTATATCTTTCTCATCAAAACTACTTTAAAATCAGTTAATCTCTCTTTTTTTGTAATTGCTGCATATTATAATTTGGCTTTTCTTTCTAGAATCTTCCTTGAATAGCAAGTGTGGCTAAGAAATAGGCATTAAAATGGCTTAATGTTATATAAATCTTAATCAGATTCATTCATTTTGTCTTAAGAAAAAAATCCCTTGGATGTGTTTTAAGGTTATCCTTTTTTTTTTTTTTTGGAAGAAATAGAAAACTATATTTTTTACAGAGAGCATGCTCTTTTTCTTATTTTTGTATCATTTTTCAAGTGTAATTTATACCTTCACTTTGATCATAACAGCAGATTCAGTAGGAAATCAGTTGACTTGCACTTCTTACCTCCTCCCCTCCCACCCTTCACTGGTTGACCCTCGTGTACAGGGTTGTGCTAGATTCTGGTTCCTGGAGGAGCTATAGGATCTATACTGACGGTGCCAGGACAATTAACCATACCTAGGCTTTGGTGAGGGAGAAAAGATATCATTATCCTTTTCCCAGACTGAAATGCCTCATGTGTACAATATACTCTCAAAATTTATTTTCTGAATGAAGAAATTAGAAATGTGTTGTAAAATCTAATGTGCTGATGTTTGAAATGAATCCACACTTTAACAGTGTGAACTTAAAAGTTAGCGATCCTTAAAGCAGCAAACCTAGTGCAAACTGCAATGCAACATTGGTTCTAATATAGAGAAAACAGACTGGATTTTTTTTTAATAGAGTTGTAATATAATTGACAGAGGTCTGTGTACATATTTTGCAAATTTCACTTTACATTGGGTTATCCGGTTTCCCTGCTGCGCAGCTGCTCCCGTGGTGTCCGTGACTTCAGAGACTGAAGTTCACCTTTGTGTGTTTGCTCACGCTCCTCTCCAGCTGCACCCTCTCAGGTCAGGAGGGCAGGAGGGTATGGGCAGTGGCTGAATGTGTACTTGACTTGTGTGATTACACTGAAGCTCTCACCTTAAATTCCAATCTTCCTGTTTAGTTTTGCAGTACAGCCTGATGCACTTGAGAAACAGGCTGGGTCGGAACACTTAATGTAAAGTGCTTCTAAATAGCCGAAAGTGATGTTCTTGTCATTCTGTCTGTATGATTGCTGTTTATATTTGCAATTCTGTTCATGTATGTGGATGTCTGGATCATTCACGTGTAATTAGATTTAACTTCTTTAGAAGTTTGTTGGTTAGTTTGAGTCCCTTTTAAAGACAATAAAAAAGGGAGATGAAAACTGACTAATTCTTTATCACTGACCATTTAAATTCAAAAGCGAATCAAGCTGAAATATGAAATCATGCCTTTCTGTGCACTGTAGCTTTTTTGAGGCAAGATTGAATGAAACAAGCTATTTATTGGTAGCAACATCACACAGGATGCCAGCAGCAAAACTCTACCCTCGTTCTGCAGACAGAGAGAAAAGGAATTTTACCCGACTGTGAAGAGATGAAAGGATATACCTGTTTTTTGGCTACTTAAACCTGTTTGAAAACATTGGTAGTTTTTATTGAACTCTATACATTTTGGCAGATGTTTAATTTCTACTAATCATTGAAATATAATGGATGTTAAAATTTTTATGTCTGAAGTTTGAGTCTATATTTTGAAATTGTAAATAATTCATTATCAGTGTAACTTTTGTTTGACAGAAGACTTATACTGTATGAATAATTGAAATAATGAAATTATTTGCCCTGTACGTTTTTTAAGAAAATCTTGTTTGTTTAAAAAGTCTTGTATAAATTATAATTTTTATTTAAATAAACCTAAAAATGCTTTGTGCTAATGCTTCTTGCAAACTTCAATTATCTGTCTATCAAAACTACACCTGATTTCTTGGAATGAAGTGAATTAATGCTTTTTGCCAGATTCACAGCTACAGGTCCATCTCTGGGGGGAGGTGGATAGGTGTTATTGCTTTTGAAGCCCAAGGAGCTTGAATTTCATTTTAAAGAATTCCATTACTTTATTGGAGAGTGTATGTATGTTTTTGGTTAGTTCTTTTCTGTGAGTACATCAGTTAATTTAATGAATGAATAAGCAAGCAGTGATTTCTGAGATGCCACTGCAGGAGGGCATGGATGACACAAGACTGTTGGGAGGAGGACAAACTCCTATCAGCCAGAGCTCCACACCACTGTGCTGCAGGTGGGCACTAAGGTGGGGATAAGCCCTTTTCCATCCCCAGGGTATGCAGGAGCTCTGCTCAACAGCAGCATTCCCTCCTCAAGAACAGCTGCTCTGCAGCCTCTGTGTCACCTCAGCTCTGTGCTCACACCAGCCCACCCTGTGTGTGCCTGTGTGTCACCTGTACCCTGCTGGGGTGAATGGCCAGGCTCCCTCCTCCTTGCAGTGTTCCAGGGAAGCTGTCCCTGTGTCCCTCTGTCTGCCTGTTCATCTCATCCAGACTCCTTGGCTTGTCTCTACAGTTCTTTCTGTGTTTGACTCAGCTGAAACAGATCAGTCTGGGACAGATCCTCCACATGCGAGTGATGCTGCTCTCCCTATCTCAATATTTAGATTTCTCCTGGTGGCAGCAATGCAGCTGGTGATTTAATGGTGTTCTACGCTGGGGTTTTAAGTGTTCTGAGAATACTTGACTTGTTCAGAGAATACTTAACTTCCCTCTTGTACTACTTTAATGTGTTTTTTGTTAAGTATTTCTACAAGATGAGTTGCACCTGCAGAGGTTGGATTCAATCCCACCTGCCTGCAACCTTGTGGAAAGAAAATGTGGAGCATGGGAGTCTGGATTTGAATACAGACTCATGGTATGTGTGGGGGAATATGGTCTTCCTGAAAATAGGGTTTGCTGTGTCAAGGTTGCTTTAGCAGCCCATGAAAAACCTGGAGTTATGTTGAATGAGCTGTTCAGCTGCTCTCCCTGTAACTCCAATTCCTACTGCATAAAGGAGGCTCTCCTGCTACAGTCTGCATTGTCACCCATACATGGTGGCTTAGTACATGTGGACAAGACATGGATTAATGATAAAGGGCAGCTACCGTATTCAGCTTGGAGAAGTTGGGAGGGGGGGTTTGCTGTTACTTTTAAGTAATTTTCAAGTTAAGTCTGAGTTCTGCTGAATCCCTGGATTCACTAAATTGCTCTCCTTAGTTTTAGGTTAGGCTAAATGTTTTGTACATTAATTACTGGCTCATCTTAGGCTTTTAAATATTTTTATTTCAAAAGTAAGAAATACTAAAGATGTGAGAAGCTAATTTTCTGTCTTAGAGAGGTTGGGATATTGCAAAGGGATCAGTCCCTCGAAGGAATAATGTCCTCACTGGGCTGTGGGTGCTCCTGGAGTTAGGTGGGCATAATGCAGTGCATGAAGGATGTAGTTATGGATATATCTTTAAAACCAGATGTAGCCTGAACTGATGCTGTATTTGGTCAGGTTGGCTTTGACTGGGAAGCTGAGAGATGAGGAGTAGATAAATACGTTTTTCTGTTTTTAAATAGCTGGCACTTTTCTATACCTTGAAAGTTGCACAGACTAGGTAAGATGTGCATTAGGCAAAATTTTTGCTTTTGCTTTCTCTACAGAAGTTCCTTCCATCTTTGCCAATTTTTGTGACATGTAGTTGCATATGGGTAATAATCTTCAGCTTTTCTTTTTTACTATGCTTCCCTATTAAATACTAAGTACTGATAAGTTGCTCCTTTTTTGCATCCTTAATTTTCCCAAATTTCTCCTTTGTTGTCTCTGACAGTTTTGAATTGAGAACTTTTCCACTGGTTCCTCTGACCTGTTTTTTTCCTTCAGCGTTGTTCCATTTTTTTTCCTCTCACAAAAATAACACTGTGATTTCAGTCCTGATTATTTAGAGATACTGATGGACCATGACCTGATGAACATGTCACAAGTTCACTAAAGCTGCCTTCACCTCTTACATATTCCATTTTGTATAAATTGGCACTAAATTGCTGTATCTGCTGGTTTAGATTACTCAGTGGCTTCCATTTTCTCAAGCTAATTTGTCATGTCTTTGCTCCTGATTATCTAGACAACTGGGAAAGAAGATGCTTCTTGAACCTGTTGAGTGAGCTGTAAAGTGAACTATCTCTTCTTGACAAAGCCAGTTTTACTGGTGCAAGGCTTTATTGAGCAAAACATGCATCTGCAGAGGAGCAAATGTAGATGATTTTGCCTGCTGCAAAATGGTGTTTGGGAAGGCATGTTTGAGCTTAAGCTGTTTGCTGAGGCATCTCCATGCCAGTCTCTTGAGCACAGGGTGTGAGGTGTTAACCCGTCATGTCAGTAAGAACTTCTGAAAATCCTCTCCCTAGTTTGTTTATGTCAGATAAGTATTTGGGAAGGACTCCTAGTATAAAGTCTGTAAACAAAGCAACTGTATTCAGTATTGGTTTTGCTTAGTGAAATAATGTTGCCCCTGACCAGAAATGTCATTGGCCAGTCACAAATATTAAGCAGCAACACAACAAGAATAAGAGTTGATTCTAAACCTTATAATCCTTTAAAATACCATGCAAGTTATATATTTGTAGAAATGGGATCTATACAAGAGGTATTTGGGGCCAAAAGAAGCATTTTGACCAAAAAAAAAAAAAAAAAAAGGAAAAAAAGATTAAATCTTCTAGTTGTTGTCTGGGAAAAAACTTAGGATGGGTCCTGGAGTGTGAGCTAACAGCAGCCTCCATTGGACATTTCTTGTGAAGTGTGTGTACATATACATACACCTTTCTTTACTCTCATAATGCAAGGATTTCCTGTGTTTCAGATGTGTTTTTCTTGTGTTTTGGATGCTTGCAGGAAGTGTGTTATTGGTGTTGGTAAGTGGAAATGCTCTACGAAGTTTCCAAAGCTACACAGGATGTCATCCTTACTCCCAGCACTTGCCTGGCAGGGGAGATCCCTTAGAAAGCCCTTCCTGCTCACAGGGGGGAGCTTCACAGTGCTCTCGTGGTGTGCTGACCCCTATTACCAAAGTCAGCAACCCTGACTGCACAGCTCATGGAGTGGTGGCAGCTGTGTCTGTGCTCAAATCCTTCTGCAAGATGAGTGGCTCTGGACACTTTCCAAGGAAAGCAAAGCACAGCTAAGCCCTGAACTTTACCTGTTTGATGCAGGACTGAAATGGTGAAGGGAAGACAGATGGGATATGAGGGAGAGGCAGCTTTGAGTCCAAAACTGGGCTTATGATGACTGTGAGTGCTCCTCACACCATCTGTGACTGAGCAGGGTTCAGGAAGGCTTTTGGAAAGAGGGGAGATGCTGTCTTCAAAGCTGTATAAATATGTTGATACTTCATTTAAATATGCCAAGAGTGTATAAAGAATATCTATATGAAGAATGTATATTTACTGTTTTGCTCTAATACAGCCATTTTTAAATATGACCACTATGGTCATCACTTGTGGCAAATACCAGTTGTATTTGGTGACTTCCCTGGAAAATAAACACAAAATCATCTAAACCTCAGCAAACATCTTGAACTTGTTCCTCTACTAACTCTTGCTTAAGATTTATTTCTACTGTTTGAGTAACTTTACTGTTTTGTATTCCTGACAACGTGGACAGCTTAGTGAAGACTTACTGTGCATGTCCTGACTTGGACATGACAGCAGCCTGTCTACACCTGCTTCTATGGGTGTGCCAGGCTCCATGTCCAACTGAGCAAACACCTTGAAAAACCTGAGCTCTCATCTCTGCTCAAGCAAACATTTTAAGGTGACTGTGGTTTCGTGCCAAACTAAGAGCTCCCTGCTTCCTGCTTCCTATCTTATGCCAATGCTGGGGCTCACCAAACCTTCCTGAAATGGCAAGAGCTTAGCACAGGATGTGAGAGCAGTGAGAGGAGCAATGCATTATCCATCTTTCCAGAAAGGCTGGCTTGGCTGCCCTGGATCTGCAGCCCAGGTTTCGGTGGCCATGAGGAATCTAACACACAATTACCTCTGTGTTCCCCTTTTCAGGTTTGCAATGTCTGTCAGATTTCAGAGGTAACTTTTGGATATAAGTTGAATAAACGTTAAAGGCTGATCCGGAGTATATAGTATTAAAGAATAACGCAAAGAAACTGAGCTAAAAGTTTGTGTGTGCATGTTAACATGTTGGGCTGGTGCCATCTCCAAGGCACTGATGGGTGGGCAGGGGTGGAAAGGAGTCCTGCTATACTCTCCTGCATTTACAGCCAGGAAAGTTTCAGAAAAAGCCTAAGCTTTTCTCTTAGCAAAACAGAATTCCTTTTAGGCTGTTACCCTCATTCCCACCCGTTGTTCCACAATTTCTGGTGTCCATTATGTTTTTATCTCTGTGGGAAGGACTGTACTGCTTGCACTGTGTCTTGTGTCAAGATCGTGAGAGCAGCCAGGGTGAAGAGAGGGCCACCATTATGAGGAGTGTCTCTGTGTCATTTATCCTCTTCTATTAGGAAGAAACTTTCTGTCTGGTTTCATACTGGTTTGTATAGTTCCTGCAGTGAAGGAACTACCTAGGGTCTCCTTCTGGACCCTAAGCTTGCAGATCAGAAATACGGCTGTTAGAGCCAGGGGGACTGTGCTATGCCAAGCCAGTCTGGGCTCAGGGGACCCTTAGTCTTCATTTCCTCTTGCTACTGATGTGGTTGAGGTAATTTAAATGCTCTTTCGCTTTTGGGTTTTTTTTTTGTTTTGTTTTGTTTTTTGTTTGTTTGTTTGTTTTTTGTTTTTGGTTTTGGTTTTTTTGGTTTGGTTTGGTTTGTTTTTTTTCTGAAATACAGCTGCTGAGTGAGGTTTCTAACCAATTTAAAGGGAAGCCCCTGTGGGAAATGAAGTGCATTTATCAGATGTTGGGTTTGATGCTCTCTTTAGGAAAAGCAACACTGTGGTCTGTCTAATTTCATATGTTTTTAATAAGAGAGGCACTGTTGTCTGTGGTGGGTAACGTGAAGGAGCCTGCTGAGCTGGGGGTGACGTGCTCTGTGCACAGAATGAGGAAGAGCTGCTCATCTCCATGGGGTACAAGGATTGCACTGTGCTGAAGGTCTTCATCACCCACAATATTGCTCACCTGGGCACCTCTGAGACCTCTGTGGTGGTTTTTTAACAATGTGAGCTGTTTTCCTGTGAGCTGTCTCCTGGTGGGCCCTGCTGCATTCAACTCACGGTTGAAGACAACTTGCATCCTCCCAGAGCCCTGGACTGGTTCCATCTGCTAGTATTTAAAAATGAAGGGAAGGAAGTTGGAGTAACTGTGCTGCTTTAGATCTCATTGGCAGTTTCTACTTGCTCATCAGCAATGAGGTGAAATAGCATCTGGCTACAGATCAGTGTGCAGGTCTTGGAAAAGGTCTCTGTGCCTAGTGATTGCAGTGGCATGGAGATGCAAGTTTTTGGCATGCACCTCAGTCCTTTATAAGAAGAAAACTCTGTACATTCCGAGAGGGGAAGCAATGTTGTTAATCCAAGTGCTCTGTAATACTGGAATGCTTTTGTACCAAGGTGGAGGCTAAAGGCTGAATTGAACTGCTATCCCACAGCCCCCAGCACAGCAGTCTGGCAGATGTAGGCAAGGGAGGGATGAAGAGGCCTTAGCTCCAGCAGGGTGTGAGCTGGGTCCTTAGGCTCCAACAAGGAAAACAGGTAGAAAATGGCTTGGAAAAGGCCTTTGCCCTCAAGAGTGCAATATCTGTTGTCTTTAATAGGTAACTTGAGCTGGGGCTGGCCAGTGTGGCTGGGGGTAGCTACCCTACTGCTTTCCCAGCCATCCTACCCCCACAGCTCCATCCTGAGCTCTGAACCACAGAGGGGTTGCCTTGTGCTCTTGCTGTCAGGACATGGTTCCTGAGCTGTGTGGCACTGTGGCATCCCAAGGGGCAGCCCCTCCTGAGCAGAAAACTCTCTTTTATAGGGCTGGAAGGGGCTGTGCACTGCAAACCCCTGTCCCCTGAGGCTGCTAAATGAGGCCTGCATGTAGACAGGTGTATTACCT
Organism: Brachypodius melanocephalos; assembly: GCA_013398615.1. Lineage (NCBI taxonomy): Eukaryota > Metazoa > Chordata > Aves > Passeriformes > Pycnonotidae > Brachypodius > Brachypodius melanocephalos. Next base: position 3,937,617 of record VZSR01001299.1, on the reverse strand, counting down.
GTACCTGCTGTCTATATTGCCTATTTACAGATGTCAGGCATTTTGGGGAGGAAGAGCAAAATAAGGTAAGTAAGGGTAAATATCTGACCAAGCAGAAACTGGCCTCTCACTTCCCTCCTGATTCCCAGTCCTGCCGCCATGCACTGATGAAGGGTTCATGGAACGTCCCAGCACTCCAGCCTCAGCTGCAAGTGGATTGATTTCCACAGAAGGGGTTTTTATTGAGAGGGTTTGTGAGACATATGCAGATCTGATTCAATATATAAAAAAAAATACAGTAACAATTTTGCCTTTTCTCGAGACACAGGAATTTACTTTTTCCTGAGACACATCAAGCCTTCCAGAAAACAGGCAAAGATAGAAAAGAGGCAACAGACAATGTCATTATTGATCTAAACATTTTTAGCCAGGCAGTAGCAAACCTTTTTTTTTAAAAAAGTATATGTCCTCTCTAATATAATTAGCTGTGGCTGTCAGTATCTAAGGAACAACTAAAATAACCACTGATAGACTGTGCTGTATACTGTGACGAGTAATTTTAAGAGTCTTTGAGTGTTTAGCAATGGAAGGAGGAGGTAGAAGCAGGAAAGGTTATTATAAAAAAATCCCTGAAGGCTGAGGCACAGTGAGACACTGGTCTTCTTGCAGACCTCGATTATTTGCTTTCCCAGGTACAACACTGTCTTTTTGCAACTGGAATGCATTTTTTACCCCAACGCATACTTAAATTCTTCCTGGTGGACTAATTCCTACTTACTTGCTTCTCTATTCATGCCTCCTAAACTTTGCATCAATAAATAAGAAGTGCAGATTTGGGGATATTCAGTGCTATCATGAGAATGTGCATATTTTCTTCCTGGTTGTTTCAGGTCTGTTATCTGGTTCAAAGTCAGAAAAAAAATCCAGATTTCATTGAATAGATGTAAAAAACCCCACATTCTCTTTAAAGACATCAAATTCTCTTGATGGTAGTCCCCCTGAGTTTTGCTTTGTTGCTATAGTGATTACTAGCCCATTTAAGCCACTCCAAAATGGTAATGATGAGCAAGAAAGCCAAATTCATAACAATGTCATTAGCATAGCTATTTTTGTGTGTTCTATGAGATTAGGAAACGACCAAAGTCTGGGGAATAGCAGCCTGATTTATCTTCAATTTTTATGGGCTGCTAATGATTTAATGGCAAACAGATCTGATGCAAGCTGCTATCAAAGACATCAGCTTAGAGCTCTGAGATGATAAAGCTGTGGGGCCTTTGTGATCCACTGTGGCAGAATAAGCCAGCCTGAACTAATTAAATACCTTCAGAGGTGTCCTCCGCCGCTGGTGCAGCTCAGGCCTGTGCTCTGTGAGGAATGTGGCCCTGCTGAGGCCGTACCAAGGGAGAGAACCCGATGTTAGCTTGGTTCCCAAACTTTCTGGGCCCTCAAGTCCTCAGAGGCAGTCAGCTGAAGGTGGGATTCCGTGAGCCAACCCCCTTGGCAGCTCAGCTGAAGAATGGCAGCGGTGGTGCCGTGCTTGTGGGCCGTGACTTTGAGCTGGATGTTCACTGGCAGGTCGGCAGAGGGCTGAGGGAGGCCTCAGCTGCGGTGTGGGCTCTGCAGGGGAACAGACGAGGAGAAAACCCCAGCACTCACCACAGGACACCTCTCTACTTGTCAGAACACGTGTTTTAGCTAGAGGGATGTGGATGAATGGAAGGTATCGCACGTGCTGGCCCGTGAAGTGCCTGGTGAGCTGCACGGGCCGATGGCTGTGCAGGGGCCATGGAAGATGGCCATTGTGCTGGGGCAGGGGTAGAAACAGGAGAGGAACCTTCAAGCAGCACTGATGAGGCTGTCCAGGCACACCTGCACTTCCTTTAGTCTTTTGGAGACAGGTATTTAACCCTTCAGTGAATAAAGTAAATGTGTTTCTCATCCATAAGTCTCATTGTGCAGGGTGATTTTGGTTTTTGGAGTTGTGATGCCCTCCAGCTCTAGGAAGGATGCTCCCACCCAGCTGACAGGTCTTGTGTGAAGACAAAGGACACTGGATGCCATACCAGAGAGGTACAGTTGACACAGGCAGGTGACAGACATCATCCCTTGGCCAGCAGCAAGGTCTGATCCAGGGCTGGGGGCACCCTGCAGTGCCACCCCCTGTAAACTGGGTCAGTTAAATATTTGTCCTTGCTAAGGTCATACATCAAGGATATGACTCCAAAATCTCTTGTTTAATGAAATACGCTCTAAAAGATATTTTAGGGACTTAAAATCTCAAAAATATTGACCAATTGGCAGGAGGAGGGGAAGAGCTAAGGTAAAATAATAACATGGATGAAGCGGCAGGCTCTACGCTGCTGGTGTCGCTGATGCTGCTTTGGTTTAAGACTTGTATGAGGCAAGAGGAGTCTGAAGTCCCAGACAAGAGTTATCAAAGCAAAGTTACTGTGACTATTTTTATAAGGCTCCCAGAAAATTAAAAGCCTCTCCTTTCCCTCTTAAGAAAAAAAAAATTGAGCTGAAATACAAAAATATCACCTGCTGTTCAAGGCCGAATTCTTTTCCACTTCTGAAAAGTGGAAAGTGTTACATCCTGCATCACCCAACAAGTGACTAATTTCAGAGGCAAGAGGCTGGTGCTTACAGCAACCTTTCCATGGCAAGAGGCACAACAGGCACAACTGGAAATACTCGTTTCAGCACCTGACTTTGGAGTCTGTCTGCCACTGGTTCCAGATACATCGAGTTGTAAAAAAAAAAAAAAAAAAATTTAGAAAAAACAAGGTATTGGTTTTATGATATTTTTGCCTGACCTTCTTCCCTTTACCTAGGGGTAAATGTGTGTTACTTGTTGATGCACATACAGTGTTGACAACCTGTGTCAGCATGTGATGTGTAGTGAGATCCCTCTCCAGAAAACAGGCTCTGAAAAGCTGGAGATGGGAGCATGTTCTTCAAAAACTCTCTGGTGTCATCATGGCCCAGCTGTGCCTTGCTAATGCAACATTTGCTCCTTGGTCCATCTTCTGTAGGAGAGATGCTTGAAGTAAATCCAAAATTGAGACTGCCACCCTTTCCTTGTTTTATACATATACACACACATATATATAGTATATGTATTATTTTTATATAATACCTGGTTTGAAGAAGGCAAATCAAGGTACACTAAAAATGCTGAACCTAGTATGTCCTTATAATTTAAAACCAGTACCTGCCTACCCCAGCAGGCTGCTGATGACCCTGATGAACCAGAGACATCAGTGTTTTGGCTCTCACTAGTCAGTGTGATGGAGATGCCCTCTGCTGTGGCTCAGGCACCACAGAGGATCTGGAGCTGCATTTGGAAATCACCATAACCCACGGTGGCAGGCTCAGGTGGAGGGGGTATATCTAGATAAGAAGTTTACTTTGTAGACAACAAGAGATACTAAAATTATGGAACCTGTTCCACTCCAAAATTGTTTCTGCTTTCACTGGCAAAGATGCACTCACTGAGTAATCCCTCTTAGAAAAATGGAAGAAATGGAGGATCTTTCAAGTGTTTTGCTCCATGAAAAAAACTGTGAAGAACTTTATTTTAATTCAAAGCCTGCACAATGTGACATTTTTCTTTATCTGCTCCATTTATATTTGTCTTCTATGTGAATAGCAATGCAAGAAAAACAACATCAAAATTAAAACTAAACCATAATATTTTTGGCCTGCTGAAATTTCATCAAAAAATTCATCACAGAAGGGACTGAGAGAAGGTAGACTTAGCTTGTCATTTTGGATGCAGGCAAATGGAAAGGTAAATGAAAGGCAAAAAATGAAGGTGTTGGGTCACTATCTCTAATAACACATCTAATTCTGTTGTTATTCCATCTCCAGGTTGATCTGGGGAATTTGTTGAACTATGAATTTCTGTACGCATATAGGGTTCATGCTTCAGTGCACAGTGCTGATTGCTCATCAGAGGCCTGTGAGCAAAGGCAGCTACTGCAGAAATTCAGTTCTGCTTCGGTAATGATCTTGTCCAAAAGAAAGAAGAAAAAGGATTAAAGTCACTTATAAATTTTGTGTGTTTTATTTTCCATTAGACCTCTCTTTGCAAACATATTTTTCCCCCATATGACTTCTGTATAAATGAATAGACATATATATTTTTTCTTCATTTAAACGTAACACCAGATGAATTATCTTTTGTCAGAGTCATAGAGCAATGAAGAGAACAAACAAAAACCCACTGAATGGTTATTTATTGCCTGTGATGTTCCAATGAGGAAAGACTTCCTGTTACCAAATTAACCAGCTTCCCTCTGTTTATTTGACTAACAGATGAACAAGACTGAAATGATTTGCTATTACATCTTCTCCTTAGTAATACAACAGTGTGGAATGAACTTCATGGCAAGCCAGAATGCAGCAGGAAGGAACTCTGTGCTTGCAGGAGGGTCTCTGGCTGCAGCACTACTATAAATGTCACTCTGGCTTTCTTTCTAGGAGGGAGATACAACAGAGCAAAAATTGAGTTTTAAATATATGGGCTACTTAGAAACCATTCACACAAATAGAATGAGCCTTAGAGTGTGTTTTAGAGAAGCAGCAAGGATGAGAATTTCACAGAAACTGTTTCCTGTTCATCTGCTGTCTTTTTGGAGGCTATTAATTGCTTCTTATTGGTATGTGTATTGAGGACAGCTGAATACCACAGAGCTCTGCAAGGACAGCTTTCATTTCACTCATGAGCCAGCCTTAGAGCAAGTGAGCGTCTTTCTTGGAAAACTCACAGTAAATGTTCCTCCAAAAGAAACTTGCACCCTGCAGGTCTCAGTGTAATTTCTTTAAAATCCTGCCCCTGTGATCTCTGCTCATCTTTGCTGCATTTCCCAGGAGGTGTTCAGCTGCATTACTGCACAGCAGCTCCAAGTCTGCACAGCAAGTGCTGTGGAACTGTCTCAGATCCCCTGGATGTTCAACCAGTGGTGGCAATACATTTTGTTTCCACCATCTCAGAAGCACTTCTATTTCTCTTCTTCATGAGTTCTTAGTTGCAAGCTGGTAGTAAAAACACAAAACTCTATAAAATACATCATGTTAAGGTAACTTTTTCTATCTTGTGCATCACTTAGTGCTTGTCTAAGTTGTGTTTATCTCCAAGGGTTCCATCAGCAAAGGTTGAGTTCCCAAAGCCTGGCTGCTCTTCAGAATCGCTTTTCCCTTTGCACTGTCAAGTCAAGTAGGTTTGAATTTTGGTTGTTTGGTTGTTTTTTACTTTGAATTGAATTTGAATTCACAGAAGCCATTGAAAAGTCGATGTTTGCCAGTTTTTATCACAGGTATAGTTTGCTTTTAATTAAGCCTCTAAGCTACTGCAGATTGTTTATTTTCTACTGCCAAGTACATATTAGGTTTTATATCCCAGTGGGGAAATCCGTTCTTCAACATTTGTTGTTTGGCCTGATGAAAGTTGGAATATTCACGTGAGCACACATAAAAATCTGAACAAATTGTTCAAAAAGCACCATCTAATTTGAAAACATCTAGATATTTTTGTTTCAAGCTGCAATCTACAGCACATACCTGTTCCTGAAGCTGCAGTTCTTGGGGCCATGAGTTTAGATTCCCTTTGTGCTCATTTTCCCCTGTAGCATTAATCTTCAGGCTTAGCTAACTCATAGACAAAAATCCTGGGGCAGAAATGCCAATTAGACAGCAACCTATCTGCTTTCTCTCAGCTCAGTTTCTTACGGATTCTCATCAGCCTCCTGGGAACACAGGAAGGTCTGGGAGTCTGAGGATCCTCTCTTTGGTGTAACTACATCTATCATTTACCCATAGTAATGCTGAATAAAAAAATCTTCTTTTGATAGAATGCTCCAGCAGGAGCATTGCAAACTTTTTTGGTAATGGCACCAAATTCCCATCTTGAAAAATGAGACTCAAACAACTCACCACATTTCTATGTGGTGAATTTACCTGTGCTATGTTGCCTTCAGAACTGTGTTGACTCCCAGACTGCTCTCACATTAGACAGGGTTCAATTATCTTACGTTTGGTGGGATTTCTGCCAGATGAGACACTGTGAAATCACTGAAGAGATTTCTGGGTGCAATCACACAGGAAGCAAGCAAATGTTCTTTATGGCTATACTCAAAGCAAGTTTTCTTTCCCTTTCCTTCATTTGTTTTAGTGCCCAGGTCTGCTAAGGCTCTGGAGCATCCATCACACGTTTATGCTCATTTCAGATCCAGAAAAACATTAAAAATGCAGGGAGATGCATTAACATGATTCACAGAGTTTCTAAAAGCATGAGGAAAGCGTAAACCAAAGTGAATTTAAAATCTGGGTGAAATGAGGATGTCCTGAAGAAAGTGAGTCTGATGCAGTACACAAAGGACATTGATGGGATGGCCTTGTAGCCTTTAAATATTTTCATGTCAGCAGATTTAGAAGGTCAAGAGTTCATCAGAGGTGGTAAAGTATAAAAACAGGTAGGTTACACACTGTGGCAAACCTCAGAGTAAGATTAACAGACTAAGGCATGGTAAAATAAGGAGCTGAGACACTGAAAATGCGGGCACCTAGTTAGATGACACTTTGAAGAAATGGTGGATGAAATGATCTTGTAAAATCATCACTGATCAGAAGGGCAAAGTAGTCTCTTCTTCCAGTTTTAAGACACTTGTTGGAGAAAACAAATCCATTCCTTTGACACTTCAAAAGCAAACCTACTTTTTTGTGGTTTGTTATGATTTCAGAATTTAAAGTGTTACAGATTTAAAAATAAATATTTAAAAATAAATAAAGATTTTAAAGTAAACTTTAAAACTATCAGTTTTCCATTTAGAGCCATGAGTAAAGCAATATCAAAGGTCATTTTGAACCCAGTGCTCCCATTTTGGACAAGCTGGGGCCAGTCTAAATTTAAGAGCAACGTTTTGCTGTACATGGGCTCACGTGACTCGTAAAGCTGCTCGTGGATGCAGCTGTAGGATCAGACTCTAACTTTCCTTTAAAAAAGTGAGACCAACAAACAAGTTCCCTCCTACACTTGTGAATCACAAAACTCAAGTAAATTCTTGGTGTCTGAGATTTTTTTTAAGGCATAAAGAGGTAATTTTAAAAAAATAAATTATAAGTTGTTTTGTTTCCCACTGAAGACTAAAAAATACAGTTTGCTCCCCCAGGGTTCAGATCTCCTACACAGATTTTCAGCAAAATCATGGCTGAATTTTTTATTATTTTTGGTGTTTGGCTTTAGATGAGGGTGGAAATCTTTGGAACAGGTTTAGTTTTGTTATTAGAATGGATCAGCATTTCCATGCCATCACTGAGGCATCTGAAGGGTGTAAAACTATTTGGATTTAGAATCTATTATAAACCCAAGTGAATCCAATTAAACCACTTTGAATCACAACTATGTAAGAAATGCAGAATTAAAAACAATGATAAAGAGGAAAATAATTTTTGTAAAGTTCAGTTGAAATTCTCTAAGTTATGGAGATAAATTGAGGCGAAGATTTTTAGTTACTATTATCTTAAAATAAAATATAACACTGCAGCACAAAGTCTAATACTGAAACATTGCATTCAGCAGTTCCTTGTAGCCTCCTGCTGCAGTGGGACAGCAGCTAAGGAAAGAGGATTCAGAGCAGTAGGGCATCTCTGCTCAGGGGTGTGTGGTGATGTGAGTATTCACATCAGAGAATCACAGATTCATGGAATAATTTGGGGTGGAAGGGACCTTTAAAGCCCATCTAGACCATCTCTCCTGCAATGACACGTTCAACAAGATCAAGTTGCTCAGAGCTCCATGCAACATGACCTAGAAGTTCTCCAGGGATGAGGAAACCACCAGCCCTCTGAGAAACATGTACCAGTGTTTCACCACTCTGATCATAAAACATTTTTTCATAATATATAGCTTAATTCTATCCTCCTTTAGTTTAAAACCACCACCTCTTTTCCTGTTGTGCAGTTGAGTTTTGTGGAGACTTTTTGATTCTGCTCAAGGAAGAAGGGAGAGTTGGAGGAGGTGTACATGTAGGAGGGATTTATGGTAATGGGAGATGAAGGATTCGGTGCTCAGGGAGAGCTGTGCCTGTTGGGACCTGTGCTCCTGAGGATGGGGTGACCACTAGGATGCTGTGCTGGGCAAGGAAAGATGACCAGGAAAAGTGGATCAGAATAGCTCAGAGGCTTCACATATGCCAACTTCCGTGGTTAAACACAACTATAGCAGAAAAAAAAAATCCCCTATATTTCCATTCTGAGACCAAACGCAGCTGGGATATGTGGAGCAGCTCAGCTGCAGGTGCTAGAAGTTTTACATGAGGAATTTATGGTTGTAGCAGAAAGTATTTTCTGAGTCAGCTTTTCCCTTTTTTGGGGCTCTCATTTTCCCAGTTCTCTCTCACCTGGACACACACCAACTTCTAGTATACATAACATTACTTTTGTCCTTTACTACCCAGCTCTGTGGTTTGAAATACAGATAACAGAGCAATAAATATGCTAAAAGAGGTAAAGTTTATGTGTTCATCTAACACATGCTTAGTCTAAGTCTGAGTATTGATCACAGTAGGTTTATTCCAATAGTTAAGCATGTGCTTGAACATTTTTATAAGTAGGAAATACAATTATGTGATATTTATGAATGCTATTACGAGTTTCTCTGTCATTAGAGATTCATTGTCTTAATGGAAAGTGAAAGGTGGTTAGCTCATGACTATAATTAAAGTGTTTGGCTATAATTTTATTGTTGGTGTACAACTTTTTCCTGTGTCTATCTAACATTTTGTTTCAGGACAAAGCTATGTATTGTACCACCCAAAACCAAATTGCTCAAGTTGGAAGCATCTCATAAGATTGTCTGGTCCATCCCTGGCTCAGAACAGGGTCAGCCACAGCAGGGTGCTCAGGACCATGTCCTGTCAGCCAAGGGTGGACATCCTACAACCTCTCAGGGCAGCATTTCCAATGTTTGATCTCCCACAATAAAAATAGTGGTTAAATGCTGTATACTACAAATTCTGGCTTCCTTAAATCACCATACAAAGCAAAATAGAAATCAGTTTAACTAAACAAACACACGTTTCATCCTAAGTACGTTTTTACCACAAAAAAAAATCTAATTGTAGCAAGGAAAATGCCACTAGCTGGTACAAATATGATGGCTGGGTGTGGAAAGCTATATAGGTAACTCATAACCAACCAAATCAAGGACTGTGTACAGAGCTTCCAAAACGTGGTCTGAATAGCTTGACCAGGATAAAGGTTGAGCCTGACTCCCCGGCTCACTACCCTAAACTTTTCCTTTTACTTGGTCTGTCTTCTCTCACTCTCACCATGAGATCTGAGGTAATAGTTTTGGCTTTTCCAAAGCCTGACACAGTTTATTCCTTGCAGAATTAAGACATTCTGTCTTATTAAAAGGAGTATAATACTGGAGTACAATTGGGCTTCTTTGCTACATGAGTTGTTCATTAAGAATGTCACCCAACATTTCATGAAAATATGAAAAAAAGAAGATATTGTATAATTAAAATCTTTTCTATTTTAACCTTCTTAGACATTGCATAAACATGAGCAAGTCTTACGAAGTGTGGGTTTAGTCCCAAAAAATAAATCCCCCCCACAAATTTGAAAAAAAAAAACCCAATAAATGAATGCTTTGCAAGTATGGAGCTTTATCTTTAAGGCAAGAAGTAGCAGTAAAAACTGAATACTTGCAGGCTACAAAACACAAAAGTAAATTGTATGTGGTGAATTAAAAAAAAAAAAATCCTTGAATATGAATATCTTAAAACCCAAGAAAACCATTATTTAAATTTCTTATCAAGAAAACATTTTCCCTTTGACACCTGCGAAACAGCAGCTCAAATCAGCCCCCTCAAGTGCTGGACAGACAGGGTCTGAGGGCAGGGTTTGACAGCCCAGTCCCACCAGGATGAAGCCACCAGCACAGTCAGGCACTGCAGCATTTCAGGCACTGCCACAGCACAGCGATGGCTTAGTGCTGTAAAATACCTGTAGCACTTCACCAAATGAGGTCAGCGACTTCGTTAAGAGCCAAATATTGTTGCTTTGTGTTAGCTCTTAATAGAGGATGGTGGAGTCATATCCCAGAGAAGCACTGGATGGCAGTAAATGCCCAGCAAACCCAGGCAGACAAAGGCAATTAAATAAAGCAAGGGAGAGAGAAGCTGAAAACTTCAGCTGCTTCAATGATCAGTTCTTTACAAATGGCTATTATATAATATAATAAGTAACTGTAGTTTTACTTATTCATTAGAGAGTTTTGTGCATGGCTACAATCCATCTGCTTTAAATGGCTTGAGAGTGAAATTGGCTGTCTCAGACTTTATAGGAGTTGCTGAATATCAGAAAGGAGAAAAAACCTTTCTGTTTTCAGGTACATTGCAAACTGGATGAACAAAAGATTTTTCTTTGAAAATTTAAATAACTGAATGTATTTTCTTATTTGCCAAGGTTTTGCAGATTGCTTTTTTGTATGTGTAGGGAAATGAGCACAGAGCAGTATTGCCCGATATTGCTTTTTCTTTGAGATGCAGTTTGACTGATAAAAGCAATGGCATTACCAAACTTGACATGGTAAGGCATTTCATTTGATAATGGATAACTTTCTGCTGAAAAAAACCCAGCATTTCTGTACACAAAGCATTACAAATCAAAAGGCTCAGAAATCAGCTGATGAACACATCTCAGAAAGTAATTATATCTGAGAATCCAGTCTCCCAGTGGAGTGTACTCACTGGGATTTCACAAGGTGCCTGCTCATGGTCCTGCTCTCATCAACATTCCCCACAGCCAGGGTGCAAACACACTCCAGTGGACTTGACTGCAGAGAGTTTGTGTGGGGCAGAGGGATAAAGGGCAGCCCTTCAGAGCTATCCACTGGCAGAGCAGCCTGGGCTCCCTCGAGGAACGCACATTTTAATGGTGGGATGAATTGCTGGGGGTGGAACTGCATAGCTGGAATATTTTTATGCAGGTACCAGTGACAGGACTTAGGACTGTATTTCAGCAAGCAGTGGCCAAGAAATGGTTTCACAGTGGATAGCTGGTGGGCAACCAGACTAGCCAAGTTGTTAAAGTAATCCATGGCTGCATGGGAAGGAAATGCTGATTAGAAGTGGGAAGGGAAATTATCACTCTGTGAGGCATTAGCAAGAGCTTTACTGGAACAAACTGACTACTTCTTGGATCCTCAGTTTAAAAAATATGCTGATAAATTGGAGAGGATACACCAAAATACTGCAAGAATGATTTGAAGTCTGGAAAAGCTTAGAGCGTGCCAAGAGCTCAATATAATTTATCCAGAACAGCTTAAGTGCCTTGGTCATGGCCTGTAAGCCCCTACCCAGGGAAAAGGTTTCCGAAGTTTCTGAGTCTCTAACACAGCAGAGCAAGGCTGGAGTCAGGGTCAGAGGAAGGCTGAAGATCTAGGATGGAGAAAAATTACTTTTCCAAAATCTTGGTATATTATCCATCAGCATCCCGGGCTCAGCCATGCAGGGACAGCCATTACTGAAAAAAAATGAGCATTCAGTGGATGAGTTTCTCCTCTGGTGCAGCAGTGGGTTTCTAGATTAGACGCTTAAGTCAACACTTGTTTTAGATTTATTCAAGCATAAATAAGAGCAGATTTTTGTCTGCCCTTCACCAGATAAACAGCAACGTTCCTAATTTTTCACAGCAATATTAAAACAGAGAACTATGTTGCCATGAAATAAATTGTATAGGGCTCAGAAACAACATACTGTAGACAACAAGGTCCTTAGGATAAACAGATATTTTTGTTGCAAATGCAACAGAGTTCTTTTTATATAAAGAATACCATAGATATATCAGATAAAAGCCTTGATGCATAGCTAGATAACAGACCTTATTCAATAAGTTTTCCAAACATCTTGTTCTGTCTGTCAGATCTAATGATGACTGGTGACTAGACACTTCAGCAAAATGCTGCTTTGCTATTTATTTCTCATTTATTCTCTTGAGAACTCTCAAAACATTTCCAATTTGATTTAAGGAAGTTTCCCAAAGTCAATTGAACATGCTACAGAAAGCAGTTCACTTTCATGGTCAATATGCAGTCTATAAAGAACAATAAGGAGAAGGTAATTTCATTTTGATCATGCTAACCTTGTATGTTTATGCTCTGCTTAGATGTTAGTACTCCTGTCACTTGCTCTGAAACTTGCACTATGTTGAATCATTTTGTCACATCCAGATTTCACTAAGATGGGGTACAGGAATACACCCACAAGAAGACCAAGCTAGTCAGCAGCCTGGGAGGCATGAAATGGGAGAGCCCACAGCCATGAGTGGTGGTAGAGAGCTGTGCTTTCAGCCCCTCCTGCCCCACTGTCACAAAGGTGGATGTCCTTTTCAAGCCTTCCCTTGGCTGTGTTTGAGATGTCACCAGGGAAATGAGCTATTTTTGTCAAAATAATTGGAGGGTAAATCATTGTCTTCCTCAAGCATCAAAGACCCCCAAGCCATAAGTCTACCTTTGCATTGACAACATTGACCTCCTAGACCCCCTTCAAATCCCTACCCATCCTCTGGACAGCAAACACGTGGGTGTGATACCCAATGTCCAGCAGGGACACCTGCAAACCCCAGTCATTATCATGGCTGTCTGTGGAAAGGAAAATCTGCCATTCAAGAAGGCAGCAAAGGGCCTGAGTTTAGCCTGGTAAAATATGGAAAGAGAGTGAATATACTCAATATTCATTATTCAATATTCAATAATCAGGGAATGGTCCTCAGGGATATTTGATCTGAAGAGCAGCTCAGATGTGAGCTATAAACTGCTCTCAAATCAAAATAAACTAGAAATTATCAGAAGTGTCCCAGTCTGTTAGAAGAATAAGAATAAGAACCATAGTGTCCTAGTGGATGAGATGTATTTGTCTTAATAACTTTAAGGTGGATCTAGGTCACTTTATGTGGGTTGTAGTATGTGCCTGCTGAAATGGCCAAGGCTGACTGCTTGACCAGGGAGGTCAAGCCTTGTGCCAGGTTTATCCCTGTTCTCCCAAAAGTCTTGTGACAAATGGCAGCCTGGTGTTTTCTGCTTTCTCCCTCCCACACAGTGTATTTATTTACAACAATGATAAGAAATTTTCAGTCTGTGGTTTCCTGACATTGTGGGTAGAGTGAAGAAAAACCACAAAAAAAGCCCTAACCCAGCAAACAAGCTATAGTTTTACTGTGAATTTCAGGCCTGTAGTAGTTTTTTTAATGGTTTGTTGCCATATTAACTTTTTTCTAACATCATTAAGTGTTAAAATTCCATGATTTAACACTAGAAAATTTGTGTGTGTGGACAAGCCAGCTCTGTGTTTTAATGATTCTTATGTATATGAAATTTTAATGAATATTGCCTTCAGTGGGCCATTTGTCTAATCAAGAATATGTAAAATGCTTCTTTTTTCTTTAGCATTTGAAGAACAGTGAAAGACAAACATTTGACCTGCCCCCATGCATTTAATGGTGTGACATTTTCCATCAGACAGGGGAAATGGGGACAGACCCATGCAGCTGGGCATCCTGAGGAGCAGGAGGGAGTGGCTTGGGAAAGCTGCTGTGACCTGAGGTTCAGGAAAGGCTGTTAGTGCTTCGGGCATGCCTCTCTGAGAGGATGAAAGGATGCTGAGCCCTGAAGACTGCTGGGGCAGAGTTTCTTATCATAGACAGAAATCCAGCACATGGGGTTATGTTGCCAATTCCCCATTCCACTCCCTCCATCTCTGGTCCTAAATAAAAGAAAGTAATTTCATAATGACTTTTACAAGGCATTCAGCTCTTTGCAAATAAATGAAAGACTTTGTAGTCTTTCCTGGTGCTGCTGCTCACGGCAGTGCTTGTTCCTTGGGGGACCCCTGTGATCGAGAACTCCGTCCTGTGTGACAGACCTGGGGGTCTGGAGGACTCTGGCAGCAGAAGGTCCTCACCCCACATGGACCTCTGGGGAAGCAGAGAGCCTGCTTCTTCCTGGGCAGGGAGCAGAGATTCCCCCTGCCTGCCACCATGCTAAATGTCTTGGGACAGGGTTAGCAAACACATCTGCTCTCTTCTGGCTTCTTGCAGGTGCCATTCTGTCTTATTTCTGTAGAGATGGCCACCATCACTGCATCCATGTGTCTCTCCCAAGCATCCTTCCCATGTGCTTTCCTGGCTAACTGCTCCACTCCCATTCAGGTGGGGGCTTTTGCAAGGCTGCCTGCATCTCCACAGTGGTACACCAAGATTTTTTCTGCAGGAGCACAATACATCTTGGTTTTCATATTTCTGAGGTTGCCAATTCCTAAGAAAGCTTGAAGGACCTTCATGTGAGGAGAGAGCTTCTTCAGCTAGAAGTAAGTGAAACCACTTTCCAAGTCACCTTCCTGGGTCTTTCTCTGCTTTCTCCTGTTTCAAGCACAATTCAAGTGTCAAGTCACAAGAAGATGTGAAAGGATAAAATATTGGCCCCTAATATTTGTTTGGCTTGAGTAATAGGTTTGCCTTGCATTTTCTGGCAGTTAATGGAAGGCTGACATATAAATATTTTGAATATATGAATTTTTGTTTTGTTAACCCCTCATATTAAATTCTTCTGCAAGTTCAAAATCTGGTGGTTTTATCCTTCAGGATGCTGAGCCTATACTCTCATTCCCTCAGCATACTGAAGTTTCCTAATACCTTGCAGGGGGAACACTTTCTGCCACTCTGGCTGAGTGATCAGGCAGAGAAGTACCTTGCTATTTCTGAAGAAATTTTAAGCTGTGACAGGTTGTTCACTGTCCTGGTGCCTATTGGGTTTGGAACTGAAGGAGTTAACAGCATCAGCCCTGCATGCCCATGGCAGAGGGCTGGAAAACATACTTTTTAGCATAACAGTGCCTTGCCTCCTGAGCAACATTTGGAGATCTATCATATTTCTGTTTTAAATTCACATCCTTTCCCCAACAATATGCAATGCCTCCATCTCCATGGAAATGCTGATATTGTTCAGCATTCACAGCTCATGAGGACAAAACACAGAAGATGCATTTTTGTCCTATAAAGAACAGGCCCAGATTCTGCTGCAGCTGCCAGGGGCTCCCCACTGCTCTTTGCTTATTCAGTGCCACAGCTCACCTTAAAATGTTTTTAAGCATCAGCTCTCCAGCCTTTCTCTCCCTCAAAACACCTTTAAGGAATCTGTCTGTGTGAAAGACCTGCAGGTGGTACAAAACTCACTGCAGTATGACTGCCCCTCTCCTGGCAGTGCTTTAACACCTCACAAGTTTATGTAGTTGCTGAAGGGGTGAATGCAAGAGGGCTCTGACATTATTCCTTGCTCCCCATATAGAAAAAAGCAACCAGATTTCCCGTGTGTTTTACTTTTGTGTATGCACGTTATGCATTTATAAGAAAAGGCAAACAAACCTGGAGGTGTGTTTTATCAACACTGCACTAATTGACTGTTTCCCTTTTTACCAGCAGGAGAGACAGAAACAGCTTTTCAGGCAGCCCACCTGGAGAAGCTGGGATGGTGCCTTTGCCTGGAGAGAGCCCTTCATCTGCACCATCCAGCATGGGACCCCTGGCAGCAGCCCCCACACAAAGCTTGCTCCCATCCACTTGGGGCTGCTCCCTTTCTGGTAAGCACCTGGGGGAGGAAGGTGGTGAGAAGGGACCCAGCAGAGGTCAAGCATGCCAAGACGAGAGGTGGGGAGGACAACATGAGAGCTGGCAGCTGTGGGAGGATGGTGGGACGTGCTGGTGAATGTGGTCACATCCCTTCCCCTTTCAAGAGAACACAGAGAGTGACGGTAATGTCCTTTTTTGGAAGCACTTGGAAATCTTCAGATGAAAACCTGTACATAAAGGCTAAGTACTATTATTGCCACTTCTATTCCCACAGTATATGCTTATGCTTGGAGCACTCTACTGCTTCTGCTCTTATTTTTAACAAACAGGAACAAAAAAGAAAGATACACCTAAGAGATTGCCAGCCTATGGTGAGCTATCTTGTATGAAATTATGGTCATTGGAAAGAGATGTTGTTTTCTTGGCATCAGTCACAGTTTGACTCCATTTGATGACTCCTCACTTGCTTTGTGGCAGTGGCTGATGGCGTCTGCTCCCTTGTCCCTGGACAGGCTGTAGAGGAGAAAGCACTTTTCTCTTCCATTAAGTTATTGGTTCGAGAAGTGATTTCCTTTAAAATATAGTTTGTAATAAGTAAGACTGGATAAGACATTGGACCAACCATAAATATTGGTTATGTTAGATGAAAACTAAAACAAACCACTTGGAGCTTAGAGGGGCTTTAGTATGTGACCAAGAATAAAACAGACCAGAAGCCCCTCATGCTGGGTTTTGTTGCAGTGGTTGTCACTGCTCATAGCAACACAGATTTTGATGTAAATTTGCATGCTTTTAAGCACAGACTCTTTCTACACTTTTGAGGCCAACCCCATAGTGCCTCTGGGGTATCACATACTGTGAGCAACATCTGTACAGCATCCTTTTCCCCCGCAAAAGAAAACATTTTTAATCAACTTCCTTTTGCTGTGTAGAATGATGGCAGTTCCCAGAAAAGGCCAAGCCTGCAGAACAAGCAGAGAAGAAAGCCAAGCCAGAGCAGGGTAATCAGCAATAATGAGCTAGAAGGATGCTTGCCTTGCATTTACCCGACTGTCCAGCAAATACTGCAGTGGAAAAGGCTTTCAGGGCTGATATATGGAAAGAAACCAGGCTTTCTAAAATTGATACGCAAATACAAGCTAATGCTTAGTGAGAAAAGCTGCTTATATGAGGATGAATATGGTATCACGTATAACAAGGAATTATTTGGTTTATTTTAAGCTGATTTATTTTAAAATTATTTCTGAGCTCCTGAGGAACTACGTAAACATTTTTCATAGTATTTTACAGCAAAAGCAAAAGATCTGAGTTTTAACAGAACTTCAAAGTTGTCTCCAGACTGCACTGGGTTTGTGTATCTGCTGGGCAATGAACACATCAACTTTTTCACAGTCTCAGCCCAAAAGGGAGCCACTAATAACAAAGTTACCCTTAAATGGCTGTGGAATATTTTAACTGTGTTTAATCGGGTTCACCTCATAACACTGGCAGCCTTGGTTCTCCCCACTGAGAGGGGAGAGAGACAAGAACAGCTTCCCTCTACCCTACTGAGGTTGTCTGCAATGCCAAGTGGCTGTACCTGAGCCAGCCCCAGTGAATCCCCAGTCACAGCGGATATAAACTGGGTCATCCCAGCTGGCAGAAGACATTAGGAGTGGTTCAGATCCCTTATGTGTCCTGAAGAATCTCTCATGGGTGGCACTGCCATGGTCAGGGAAAACAGGAAGATTGTGTCTCTGCAGACCATTTCCAGGTGTTGAACATGGCCCATCTGGCTGAGACACTCCTGCTGGGAGAAGGTCATGTACTGAATGTCATAGGAGGGGCTGAGCTCCAAGAGGTGGCCAAGAATGTCTTTTGTTCTCCCAAGCTGCTTCCTTGGTTGTCAAGTAGACAGTTCTGCACTGACACTGTGCTGCAAAGCCTGGGGGTAGTGACAGATTTTGAAAAGTTTAAGGCAGCCAATTCACAAAGCATGGCTACTCCAGTGACTTCTACCAGTGACAGCCCCAAGGTGATTTCCAATGCAGAAATTAGCACCTTTGTCTTGTTAGTCTCTGAAAACCTGATGGAGTTATTTTTATAAAGGAGTTGAATATTTTTATGGGCTTAACCTTTTATCCTGAAATTTCTCATAACTGTTTTATTAATGCTCAGGAGATGTGAATTACAGGTTGCTCAGCTTAAATAGGTAGGAAATTACAGTTAAGACTTGTCAGGAAAATTAACCTGACCATAGCTTCAGCTTGGAATGAGTGGCTGGTGGGTTTGGTACCTGCCACTGACCATCCACCAGGACAACCTGGATTTTGTACATGCAAGGATAGATGAGGGATGATGTTGCAGAGGGTGAAAGACCTGCTGGGACCAAGATGCAATTAGGACTCCCATGTCTCGCTTCCTGCTTTCCTATGGACTGAGCCCAGGGACACTCTGGAGCGCAGGAACCATGAATCATTCCTGGGTTCTCAACAAGGGCGCTGTGTAAGCCCCCATCCCTCTGGAGCTGAGAAGGACACAGTGACCCAGCTCTGCACCAGGCTGAATTGTAGCAGAGCCAGCAGTTGGTTTAGCTCTGAAGGGGAAACTCTTTCTCCATTCAAAGGTGTAGCACCAAGAGAGAAAATTAAATCAGTGACATTCCAATATCATTTGATTATTAAATTAGAGTTGACTTCTAACTTCCAAATTTTCCACACAGTTATTCAAATGCCATGTTAATACTATAATTGTTATTTGTTTTCAGAAAGTCACAAAGGTTCTCCTTACTCTCTTTCCTGAGAAAAGGAGATGACTCTGGGAAAAAATTAAACCTTGAGCTTCTCATGAAGGATAAAGCCAGTAGTATGCACTCCTGTATCATGGGTGAGGGGCTAGAAGCAGAGAGCAACAGTGTGGCTCAGAGTCACATGGCACATGCAATGGCAAGGGACAAGGAAGCATCACACACAAGGCTGGATAGAGGAAAATGATCAGTGCCTCTCCCTCTGTGCGCAATGAGAAGACATGGGGGTGGATTGAGCCCAGACAGAAAACTTGAACACAGCCAGCCAAAAGACCCATATCAAGCCCAAAGTGTACAGATGAGGACTTCAGAAAACCAGAAAAGTGTAAATGAAAGGGTTGCAACATGAAAGCAAAAAAGGACCCATCTTTCTTTGCTCTTGTGGATACAGAAATGAACAAATTTCAGAGCCCACAAGATTCAAATGTCAGGGAAAATTGTCTGGTTGATAATTTGGGTTGATTCTACTAAAGGCTTGGACCAGACAGGACTCACCAAGGGCTGCATATGCATTATGGTCAGGTATCATAGAATCATAGAATGGTTTGGGTTTGAAGGGATCTTGTAGATCATCCAGTTCTAACCTTAAAGATCACCCAGTTCTAATCATCCTGCCATAGACAGCGACACCTTTCACTAGACCAGGTTGCTCAAAGGTCCATCCAACCTGGCCATGAAAACTGCCAGTTATGGGGCAGGGAGATAAAGAGCTACATAATTTGATTCCTTGGCTGCTGTTACAAACCCAGGTGAGAGGCTTGTGCCAGGTGAGTTTATGTGCACAGCACTAAAGAGCTGGGGCTGGCACCTGGAGACCTTGACAGGTCAGAGTGAGGGCTGGTTCCCTGGTGATGCATCTTCTCACAGGTTATGTGTCAGGCTTAAAGCTGAGGTCATCTTTAAAGCCAGGAACTAAGAGCCTGAGGGAGGGTTGTGCACTGGTTTCTCTCTGAGGCTCCTGTGTGCTGGCACAGGTGCTATTGGATACTACAAGATAAATGTGAATAAAAGCAAAAATAGATAGATGAGCAAACTGCGAGTTGCACAGGACTGTGTGCTTCAAAAAAGAAACAGGACCGGGGAGTGAGGTATGGTCTGCAAAGCGGGCAGTGGAGGGGAGCGTGTCTGGGTGCTCTGTGTCCAGGTTTGACCTTTTCCTTAGCTGTCTCTGCTGCCAGAATATCAAAGGCATCTAGGAAGGTGATGTCCTTTCCAGTTCCAACAGAAATGGTATGTTTTTGAAAAGGGGCCAGATTTAAAGTGACAGACCTTTTCCTTTGAACATCGGGCAGTGTATTTTTGTTGTGGGGAGATGTCCACATACAGCCTCAGTAGAAGAGTGAAATGGAAGCCTTCACACATCATCCACTGTAAGTTTCCTGACCACAGAGGGCAATGTTTAGTATTCATGCTTTGGATGTATTAAAAGCTAAAATATGAATCAAATAGCATGACTTGAAACTGATTTGTTTCAGAAGAAAGTAGAAGTTAAAACTTTTACACATCTGCACATCAAAGTGTTATTCTTAGCTAAGGTTTCTTTTTATAATCTAACCCCATATCTGAATTGAATTTCAATGGGCTGGTTGTGTGGTACACTTGAGTTTGATGAACACCCCAAAGCTCAGTGGCTGAGAAAGAAAGAAAAGCTTGCTTAGGAACATGAAATGGAAGTGCAGGCCTGATATCTTTTGTCAGTAGAAAGATTGTTTTAATACCCTGTCGGTCACAGTAATAACCTTAAACAAATAGATCACTTGTATTTACTTTGTAATATCAGTGCTTTTACAAGATTGACTACCTAGTGGGATTGTCTGTACAAATTCCACAGTTGTCCCCAGGCAGCTCTGGGAAGAGGACACTTTAACTCCATATGCCATAGAAAGATGCCTTCAGTGATGCTCCATGAATTAATCATATCCCTGAGGGCTGTGGGAGGATAATGGTAGAAAAGCCCTGCTGGAATGACTTGGAGAGCTCCAATGAGCTGTCACAGCACCTGGCCACTCTGTGTAGTGAGGAGCACTTATATCGAACGGGCTGTACCTGCATGAGCAGAGAGCGCTGAACCTCACTGAGCTGTCAGCAGGACAGAGGGAAGCACCACTTACTTTACCTATTGGAATGGACTCCCTGCTGCTTGGGGCCACAGGGGTTGCTGGAGAGAAAAGGAAGTAAACATTTATCTGGTGGATTACTCCTTTTTTTCTTAATCCACGCTCTTGAGTTACAGAGGCACGGTAAGGATGAGCTGTGCAGATTCTTTTTGATGCTAAAATTGCCTAGAAGAGAGCTGAAGGTTTTATGCACAAGTGTTTGGTTTTTTCTTCATTAGTTATCTATTTCTATTGGTATTCTATTTCTTCTTCCCAGCTTCTAGGTTCCTCAAGCCAATGGCCATGCACAGCCACTCCATGTATGCCGCATGTGCACCTCAGGGAAGGTAGGGATAATGGTTTGTGACAATAAAATAGGATTATCACCAAGACCACCTTGTGTTCTCTATTCTTGCTATTTACAGCATTCTATGTTAGGTCTGGTTTAATTTTTTTTCGTCTTTTCTGGGCAACAGAAGGTTTCCCTTTATATGGATATAAATAAAACCCTTTCAGAGTAATGATGTTTTTCATGGAGGGTGTGTTAACCTACAGGAGTGTGAAGTAGGTTTACATTCTGAGAACAACATGTGCATCAGGATTATTCCTTCTCCACTCCCCCTGAGTGAGACCTTTTCCTCTTTTGTTTCCATTTGAGCCAGGTGCCAGTTCATTACTCTCAGACATTTAAAATACATCAAATGCAAGTAATGTATCACATTTTTTCCTAAATGTTTTTCAGTTGATCTGTTTCTACTATATTTTAAACCTTTTTTTCCCTGTCAAGGCAAATCTTGCCTGGATAAATATGAGCACAGCTTTGGTACTGTATTTTCTTGCACCTTGCTCTGTAGCCAGATCCTAGCTATAGGGTCTTATTAATATCTCTGAGCATGCCAGGTGACTCCCAGGAGACTGCTGGAGAAAACCCTAATTTACAGTCACTGGAGAAAGCAGGAAATCAAATCACTGCTTAAAACTTTATATATGCCAGGCACGTATGATCTGACCACACAGACGTTTGAATGGCCAGACAGGTGAGACAGATCTAAAAAGGTCCAAATGCCACTCTACACTAAATCTGTCTGTTTCTCCTGCTAGTTAGGAAGGGAGGCTTGGTGAGACTAGTTTGGATGCAGCCCTCCATCCTTGAGTCATTTCCATGGCAGTGAACAAGCTTCCCATGTTCCCTTTTCCCAGACTGTCACACTTGCCATTTGCCTGCATGCAGGGAATTACCTTTTAAAGACCTCAAGACTGAAAACCAGACTACATTGTGTCCAAAGTGTAGCACCACAGGGACAAGTTCCACAAATGCTCTTGGCTGCTTATCTGGTTGACAGCTCCAGCCAAAATATTCTGGCTTGAAGAGACAAGGAAGAAATTCTCATTTCCCCAGGTCAAACTCTCTGGGTCAGGGGATGAGGCCAAGGAAGCAGCTAGACCTGCTCCAGAGACTTAAGAGAAGATTACAGAAACAATTGCTGCCATCATCTCATTCTTCTAATTTCATGTCTTTTAGGCAGGGCCAGATAAATCCTATGAGGTGCTGAGGGGGTCTACACCTTAACTGAAGCTATTCTGCATTTTTTACTTTCTCTGACAGAAGAACTGGGGAAATCTTTGCTCCAAGTTGCACTGTAGGGATCTGTGTTCTATAGAATTTCACGGCAGTTTTGATGAATCTTGGATTTTTTTCTTTAAAGTTTTGATGGATCTGACCTTTTATCTCTAATGCCCTCTATGAGATATTTTGTCTCTTATCCTTTTTGGATAAGGTAATGGTATTTTATTTCTGTTGAACTGGAACGAGCTTTGGACTGCTCAGATACACAATCCACTTTACTTCTACTGTGAGTAAAACTCTTAAACTGTTTAGTCAAAACCTGTCTTCTCCAGAGAAATGCCTCATTGCCTGGCTGTTTCATTTTGAAGCCTTGTAGCCATGAAATCTGTTGGGAGAACACAAACAGCTGTGATTACCTGACAGCTCTAGGAAATGGTGCAGAGACAAGATACATCCTTGAGATAAACGTGCTGATTGCAGAGGGAGGCTGCAGGAAGATCTTTTAAACTTCTCTGTAACCTTTGGGCTCTGGTGAGTATCAAAGGGGGGATGCCCTGCCAGTCTATATCAATAAGCAACAGCAATCTGATACTGTTCTTCTGCCCAGCTGAGAGTCATTAGTTTTGTTAGAATTGGATTGAGGGTGTCTGTAAATGTGATACCATTATTCTTTTTTAATATAACTACAGTTTACCCAGAGCATCCTAATAATAACTGTCCTGGTTTGGAAAAACAGGTGTCTGCTAAGGAAGGCAGGAGACTCTCTTGGAATGGAGAACATAATCCCCCTCCCTCTGAATTATTGTAATTTTGAAATTAAGGGGCTCTCAGGCAAAAATATAGGAATAACAGTTCTTTACTACGAAAATTAAAATAAAAATGCAGTAGTAAAAAAAAAACCCAAAAACAAAAAACAAATAACCCACTGACAGAGTCAGAATACAACCTGACACCGTTTGGTCAGGGTGTTGGTAGCAGTCGAATTAAACTGTGACTGTACCTGGAGTGACAGATGTGGTTCTGTTGAAGCAGTAATTCTGTAGAAGGGTATAGTGTTCTTCTGAAGATTTAGTGGTAGTGAGATAGGCCAGGTCTTCCTCTGCAAACCCAGTGGAAACAGGCTGCCCTGGTGTTCTGACTCTCAGATTTTGATCTAGGTAGGAATGCTGGGCTCCTCCCCCTGGGTGGAGCATCTCACAATGGGATGATGTAATTTTATCAGTCATGCAGTGAGACTCAATGGCCCATTAACAGAAGATATTCCCCCCTGGAGGGAGGATGGGTCATGGAAGAGATAAAGAACACTGCCCCACCTGGTTTCAACAGATGGTGATAGAATACACACCCCCAGTTATATTTTGCATTGCAACCCAAGACAGTAACAGAGCCCTTGGCCTTGTACCTGCTGCATGTGTCCCATCTGAGAATGAGGTCCTGACACCTGCAATCCATCCACTCTACAGGGGGAGCACGGAGAGGCGCACATGGGGAATTTTGCAACATTGCAGACAGAAAACCAATCCAAAGGAGTCAGATTTTGGAGTGCTAAGCCACAAATTCTCCGTCAGAGCCATGGCTTGGACTAGCTGCCTTTGTACCTGGTTTTGCAGTGCAGCTCACTGGAACTACAGGAGGCAAGATTTAGCAGCAGGACATGCAGGCAAGTGTTGCTTTCTGGGGGTCTGCTTGCTATGTCATCAAGTTCTTAGAGTAGGTTTAGAAGACAAAATTTATAAAATCCAGCATTTCCTTCATTTTTTCTCATCCCTGTCTCTTACTTGTGAATATATTAGTCTTTATTGCAAGGACTTTCACAGGCACTGAGCCAGGACTGGTGAGGTTTCTCAGCCACAGATAACATCTTCAGAGCTGTTCATTTCCTTTTCTCCTGCAGCCTGTCCCCTTCCCTTCCTTGTATTTTTCTACTCCCTGATCTTCCCTTTCCAATTATTTTTTCCAAAGATGTTTTACCAATCAATCTCCAAGCCATTTGTTACTATACTGCAAAGGACCTTATCCACTCTCCCTTTTCCTTTTGTTTTCCCTCTCTCCTATTTTTTTTCTTATTTTCTCCCCAAAACAACATTCCCCATTAAAGCTGATATGCATTACCAGCTACAAATCCTGCCTCCACACCATTACCCCGTGTGATGATGCCCCAGCCCCCTTTGTGCCACAGGTGGGGGGAGACAATTCAGTCCTGCAGGGTACTCCCACACTGCAAACCCTGAGAATATAAGCAAATCCCAGTGCCTTACTCCTGCCATGTAGTGGTGGTAAATCTAGTGATGAGGTAACTTCAAATGCTAAAATGCTTTTGTTGGTTTTGCTTTTGAAGTGGAGCAGTGGTGACACCCAAACAGGAAGGCCAGATGTGTGTGACTGTCAGGCCTGGTCAAAGCAGCCACAGATTCCAGGCTCTCTGAGCTCTCCTGCTGCTGCACAGCAATGGTGGGCCAGGTTTTCACCAATTGCATGTAATCACAGTGAGGCTGTGAAGCTGTGAAAAATCAGGACTGAATAAAGCCAACTCCTGGACTGCCCTTATCCCACCATGTGTGGCTCAGGAAGCAGCCCTGTGCTGTGCTTACCTTGCAGCTGGTTTGAGTTCACCTGTGCCTAATTCTCCTGATAGCACAGCACCAAGAAGAAACATTAGAGCAGGGACTATTGCTCTCTTTCACTAACCCGAGTCATTATTAAGAAGGAAGGGAGGAAAAAAAAATATGTGGACTCACTAGGATTTAACAAGTAACCTAGGTTTCACTCAGCTTTAAATTCAACTGTCCTGGAAAATATCCTCATGAGATTTTTGAGTAGGAGAGTCAGAGATATTACAAAATGGAATTGTTTTCATAAGATTTCTACCAATTCTGGGCAAAATCTCATGAGAATAGATGTCCTTACGAGGGTTTTTCTGCATCTGAACAAGACAGAAAATATGTTCTTGAAGCATTACATCTCTCACCATAGTGGAGTAGTGTATCCGGAAATTCAAATCTGACACTTCAGGAAGACTGCAAAATGAAGTTGGTTGAATTGTGTGAAGGTATTTTTACCCCTTGTCACATCCACAATGTCTTTCATGTGTTGCACAGCTCTGCTGCCAGCTGTCAGCTCTGCTGCCCAAGGAGAACCCTAGCCCAGAGGTGACACGGGGGGATATGATTATCATGGGAGATGAGAGTTCTCTGCAGCCCCACATCCCTCTCATTGCCTCTCCATGTGCTGCAGAGCTGCAAACCCAAGAGAGAGAATAGACCAAGCAGCTGCTTACTGGCAGGGAGGGGGCAGAGGTGGCCACAGGTAACAATTGGAGGGGAATAAGCAGTATTTTCATCTGATTTTGTAGAAAGAAGAGAGCTAAAAAGTGCGGTCTTGTAGCCGCTGTGTGTGAAGTGTTCAGGTACGTTGGGTTCTGGTGATGATGGGCTTTTGGGTACCACCACCAGGTCCAGACTTTGGGGAGTGAGAGCTTCTCTGTGAGGAGCAGAGCCTTGAGGGACCCTGCTGGGGGACACACTGTCACTGTTGGGCACTGACCCACAGCCCCTTAACAGGCAAGCAGAACTGGGGGGTGGCAGCAGCAGGTTCCATCCGTGAGCCAGGGACAGGGCTGGAGACAGATACCTCTGCAGGAGGAGCTGAAGTGGGCTTGAGGGTCTTCCTGAGAGATGTAGCAACCTAAAACAGTAAGACAATGTGCAAGATCTCCCTTGTGACTACAGGAGAGGAAATTCTGACACTTGAAGATCCTGCCTGAATTTCTTAGATAGTAAGACTGCAAACAGCACTAGTGCTGCCTTGGGCTGCAGGCACAGGACCAGCATTACATTGTGGCATCCAAGTAGTGTTCTCTTCTCCTATCCCATGCTACTAAACCCTCTGCCTGGGTCTCCTGGCTGTGGATGTGGGCTGGCAGATTGTTTATGCACATCTATGCTCCCTGGGCAGCTCATTGAAGCTGTACTTTTCTCCTAATCCATTGCTAAGATGTGGTAGGATCAAATCAAGGACTTCTAGTAACATTGGCTGCCTGTGAAGCTTAAATATATGATTTTGGTATAGCATAAGGTGCAGGAAACTTTAATGTGGCCAGGAATGAGGTCCACACCCCTAAATGCAAAATGGGTGGGGATTAATGCACAGCTCGACTCCTCATCCAAAGACTAGGAGCAGCTGGTCTCCTCCAGCTCAGCTCAGTCCTCCCACTATCAGCATGGTGCATGGACCAGCAGCCACCATCCTGGGATGCAGGTGCTGGTGATGGAGGGTGTTGTCTTTGGTCCTGATGCTATGCCATGTGGACTTCAGCTTGGAGTGAAGCACCTGGAGCTATGGTGACACCACTCTGGCAGGGGCTGCATACCTGCATGGCTGTGCTGCTCTGACATCTGAACACTGGCCTTTGCTGGGCACTTTCTCCCAAGGGCAAATCCCCAAATTTCTCACTGAATATACCCAGCAGCAAAGGGGAGGGTGATGCTTCTGGCAGGGCTGCCATCCAAGGCACTTCCACAGAGTCCGTGACCAAGAGGATTGTTTGCAACCAGCTCAGATAACAGAAATTTCAGGCTGCTGGTACATTACAGAACAAACAGGCGTAGTTTGCATTTGGTTTTCATAAGGAGGACAGATATGGCCTGAGGTATGCAAATGCCTTGTGATGAAGAGAAAAAGATTCCAGGACTGTGGAGGTGTAGAGTTGACAAATTAGGTGGCATTATGGAATAATACTAGATCTTTTTGCAAATTGAAGAACAGCAGCTGTTAAGCATGTCAGTATTTTGGGAGCAGAGGAATAGAAAGCATTGCTGTCACACACACGGAGAGGAAAGCAAGTGAATGCAGCTATGAACAGGTGAGAGAGCCTCACGTTGTTATCCATAAGAGGATAAAAGTACCAAATCCTTATTTAATCCTTGCAGAGTTATTTAAAATATTAAAAGTGGTGAGCCTCAAAGGGGATTAGGAATGGATGCAGAGGGTGAGTTAAATTACAAAGTTAACATTTGAGGTTTTTGTACTTATTTGCAGGAGTAGAGCAAGTACTTCTTTTCACAATTCTTCCTCTTTTTTTTGATTGATGAAAACATGCACACCATGTAATTAACTTATCAGTGTTTGTGTCCTTTAAATCCAGAGTGTGAACTGGGAACCTCATCCCTGCCCCCAGTGTTCATCCTGCAGAAGCCCCCAGCCCCACATACCTGACCCCTGTTTCTGCCACTGCTGAGAACTTACACACCTCACAGATTCTCAGCCAGTGTCAATCTCCTGCCTTCCCTGCTTTTTTCCTCCTGGAGCATAAGTGGTGATCTGATTTTCCTTCTTCATAAAGGTGACATTTGTCTCCCCTGCTTTTTGACCCCACTTTTTTATACCCCTTTCTCTAGAATCAAGGGAGGAATTGAGTCTTGTCTTCTCACTGCACCCTTATCTCTCCCAGTCTTTCCTTTGTCTTCTGGCACTAGTATCGCTCAAGGGATCATATTGCTAATGATCCCTTGTGAGAAACTGAAAAATTAATGGTTAATGACTCAAACAACTGCTAAAGCAGCAGGTGCTTTCCTGATGCTGTGCAAGGTCACAGCCCAGGTGCAGCAGGGGTGCACACCCACCACTAGAGGCTACAAGCTGGGTTTTTGCTCAGATAAGGGAAGAGGCCAAGAAGCAGACCCTGCAGAAGTGGGATAATGCTTTTTATCACGCCAATATCCTCCCTTACACAACTGGCTCAGATGTAAATCTCTCCCTCGACCCCAATGGAGGTATCAGAACATTCACAGACAGTCCTGAAGGTGTTCATCCTTTCTGATGGGGTATAACTGACTCAGCTACGCTGACCTGAGTGGCAGCTGTCATGTCTTAGAAGGTGCCATAAAACAATAAAGATCCCACAGCACCCCCAGACTCATTTCTGGGACCTTCCACCAGAGAGCTGCATGTGATCCACAGTGTTAAACACCCTGCCCCAGGAGGAGTGTCTGGGCATTCCCACCTGAACGTGAACCTGCTGAACCTTGTGTTTTGCAGGCTTCCCGCTCCCCTGATCGATCGAGACTGTTCACCATCACTTTGAACAATGGACATCAAAATTGCAACAATCGAGTCTTGCATTGGATACATGGGTGGCAATGTAACTCCTTCTACTCTAACCCTTCTTTTTCTTTCTTTTCCTTATACACTTTCTTAATTTATATTTTTGTGCTTTTATATTGCTGTATTTCTACAGATAATAACCAAAACAGCTACATACCTACTTTCCATTGCAAGCAAATTGTTCTGAAATAAACCTGCCATATGCATATTTATAAACACTTGTCATTTAATAGTGTTTCACTCCAATCTGCCCCAAGAGATCTATTAGGAAGAATCTCACTTACTCTGCCTTCAGGGGTGGGTCATAACATCCCTGAAAAGCTCTTCTATTCCAGTTTAATTTACTTGCATTCATGCTGATGAACCTCAGACCTGTCTATCACAATCTTACAGTAACCTCATATTAAGGTGGACTTTAAGCAACTGGATCTGGATGGACTGCTTGAGCAGGAGGCTTGGACACTAAAGCACTTCAGCTTTAGTGTGACACTTCAGCAGCTGAAATACTTGTCTTCAGCACCAGGATGGAGTCAGTTTTCCCACGAAAGCTGGTTTGGGATGAGAGAGGCTTCTGCAGGTACTGGAGGATGGATATCCTGGAGCATCTGACTCCAGTACTCGAATGTTAGTGAGCTCTCTGAGATGCCTATCCACAGTTAGGGCTTGGGGAATGCCAGCCCCAGGACAGGCAGTGGAAGGTGCAATTTAAGTGCCTGTGTTGTGAGAGGACAATTAGAAATGTTCTGTGCGTATCTGAAACAATTTCACCAGCCTGGTAGATACAGCACAGAGTGGCCATGTGCTGCTGCTGTGGACACTGTATTTGAGGAAGGAGATTCTTGAGCACCTCAAATATCACAAGAAGCCTCTGTTTAGACAACTGAATACAGTGAGTTGAGCCCTGGGGACAAGTTGCCTCCCAGCTATTGAAGATGCCTAAACAGAGCCACATGCATTATTCTAGATGTCCCAAGGTACTTGGAACATTTTCTTAAGCTGGTGAGCATGGCAGCAGGCCTGGGAGGCCACTGCTGGAATGCCAGCAAGGTGCCTACAGCATCTCAAATGGCTCTCGGTGTCTGTGAATCACTGTAGATGTCACTGTGCTAGGGAAAGCTGAATCACTCTTTGTGCTCCACTGACTCTATTGACTAGGCTCCCCTTGAATGTAATACGAGCTTAAACATGCTGCTTTAATGGTGGCATCTTGATTTAGTCTGGACCTGAATTCTGTCTTTAGAGCTGACAGTCTAAATGTAGCCCTGTATTTTTTTCTTCTGCAGAGCATTTAACAGGAGCTAGCATTAGCATTTAACTTCAGGGGTTAAAAGTTTTAATAATAATGGCAAAGTAATAATACCAGAGAAATAACATCATTATTCTTATTCTAATATGCTAAAAAGAAAGTCCTATCATTCTTCTACTTCTATGGCTCTGTAGTAAAAAAGAGATGAAGTTCATTTGATCTCCAAAATTTATCTGTAATTATATTATGTATATTTAAATGACATTTAGAATATAAAACATATTGCTCACATTAAGAAATAAATAATACCCACTAGCAGAAGTATAAATTAGAAGATGCTGGGTGCAGCTCCCTCGGAGCAATGAAAGTTCAGGGGCTTCTTTGGAACAAAGCCAATTTGTTTTCTCTCCTCCACCTGGCACCTTCAGACACATGGAGCACTCCTGCCTAATGCCATGTTACCCAGCCTTGGCTGTCTCAGCCTCCCTGCTCTTGGCTGCTCAGCACTGTGCTGGCTTTGTTTTTGGTAAGGCTGGGCCAAGAGCACTCTGGCTGGGATTTGCCAGCAGAGCTGCCTCTGAAAGCCAGGGGGAGTGGAGAACCTGGCTCTGTCTGTCCTCGTCGTTAGTCTGACGAGTTGCTCCTGTAGGAGGACCAACTGAAATGTTGTTTCTCCAATTTATCCTCTGCCAGCTCTAATTTTTCATGTTCTATCTATGCTGCAACTTAGTTGATGCAGCAGGTGCTTTTTAAATAAAGGGAGAGAAATACTGCTTCTTCTTTATTTATATATGTTTGATAGCTTCTAGGAGGACAGATTCTGCCTATGCTGTCCTTAATAGAAACTGGATTTGAGACATCTGCTGTAATATGAGAGAACCAGGTGTTAGAGAAGGGCTCATCCTCCAGGCAACCTTA
Organism: Brachypodius melanocephalos; assembly: GCA_013398615.1. NCBI lineage: Eukaryota > Metazoa > Chordata > Aves > Passeriformes > Pycnonotidae > Brachypodius > Brachypodius melanocephalos. The sequence goes on along the minus strand of VZSR01001299.1, from coordinate 3,907,291 downwards.
AATTTTCTCTTATCAGGCAGGACTAGACTTTAAATACATGGTTTCTAAAATGTTCTGCTTTAAACCCAAGTGAATGATCAAATGGCAGGAAACGAGATCTTCCTTCCAATTGGGGGTGGGGAATGAGTTGATTTAATTTTTAAGGAAACACTGGCACACACCAAAAATGCCAAAAATGTGTACCTGACTGAGTTACAGCCAGTGCAGTTACCTGTTTAGGTTCCTTAGTGTTTTCCTCTTGGCTGTGGATTGGGAAATAGGGTTTTTAAAATCATCTACAAAATGGTGGAGTTTGTTGCTATACAGCAATGAGACACTAATTTTAAAGGATTAAGATTTCAGTTAAACTAGATATTGCTGAGGTAAGGTAGATA
>VZSR01001299.1:3859469-3906817 GCA_013398615.1 Brachypodius melanocephalos | reverse complement strand
TAAACTGTTAGAGAGTTCTTTGTCCGTCATAGATGGATATCAATATTAGATCTATATCCATATTTTAATAATTCAGTAAACCCTTGCAGCCTGGGACATGAGAGTAAAAAGGGAACAAAGTTATGTTTGCATGTTTAAAAAGCAAAACTTTCCACAAATGAAAGCAACCTCCAGTGTGTCTAGGTGTTTGGAGTTCTGTGTACCCAAGTAACTCTGCATCTGTTCATTCAGTTTGGCCAAAGGCCTCAGGCCACTGATATCCCTCTGTAGTTGTCCATGGCCATTGAGTTTCCTAGCAGATTTTGATTTTTAGTGGGATTTCCTCGTGCAGCAGCCTTCTCTGGTTGCAGAGCTGATGGAGGCAGCAGGACACTGGGCTGTGGTCCAGATTTGACAAAGTGGCATTGAGCTTGTGATGGGTCACAGAAGGCTTCCAGGTATGTTGGAAATGTGTGAGCAGGTTTTACTCTCCTTTGCTGCAGTGGGAGACATCTCCTGCTCCTCCTTCTGTCTGTACTAGGTGAAGGGACAGAGGGACAGGCTGGGTGGCAAAAGGGCTGCAGGAGGTGAGAAGGTGGCACTGGGATGGTGGAGACACCTTACACTCGGATGGGAACCAGCTGCCAGGGATAAGAAGGTGTTGAATTGAAGGAAGAGAGGATATACAGAGCTGGAAAAGAGCAGAAGTGTCCAGCTGGTGGGCGTGACAAAATTGTTAAACCTTTTTGTAGAAAGAGCAGTTGCATTGTCTGGGAGATTGGGTGAGGCAGGGCTGATTCTAAGGATGGCAGAAAAGCAAGGAATTGATAGGGAAAGACAGAAAGAAGAAATATAAAACTGTAGCTGTATTTCACAATGATTTTCTGTGGCTTCAGGAGGATTGTGGTGTATCCCCTCCTGCATCCAGTTCTGGCTACACTTCCAAACCAGCAGACACACCAGGGACAATCAGCAGCCTGCCAGCAGGATGCACCTCTGCTTGGTGCAACGTCTTCCAGTGTGTTTGTCCAGACACGATTTGATCTCCACCAACATCCTATACTCCAGTTTCATCAGTCTCCCTGTCAGTTTTATGCTTATGCAGTATACAACACCCCCAAAACACCAACATCTCAATTTTAAGTATGTACTGGCATAAACATGGATATAGTCAAAAGCTTAGTGCAGTATTTAATTTGCTAAAAAGGCTTAACAACTCTTAGTGTTTTCGTATTGAGCTTCAGGGTCTGTATTCTGAACTAAAGAGGAACATCAGTAAAATTTTCATTAATAACATACCAGCTAATATGGCTTACTACTGATAAGGAGAGAAATGCAGGAGATATGTATTTATTTTTTTATATACTTATTCTAAATTTGACCTGACAGCTTCTAGTTATTCCTTGGTGACAGATTTCAAACTATTCAAACAGATAATTTTCAGCTCTGGCATTTCTCTTTGGAACTTTATGCAAAAATTTTTCCACAATATTTAGCATGTCAAAGGCTGTTTAACAGCTCTGAGCCTTGCTTGTAAAATATGCACACACAAAAGTGTAACAAGGATGTGTTTTGGCAACAAGCTTAAATCTCAAAGAATTGTTCCAGTACCTTGATTAATTAACGACAACCTAAGTGTTACCTCCAGCCTGCACTGCTACATCATTAAGCAGCCTAATTAATACTAGGACATACTGAAACAAGAGAGGTATTTTGGAATTTCAGTTACTAAGGGAAACCTAAGTGCTGTCTGTTAAATGCTTTGGCCTCCTTTTCTTGTAGAAAATGTGCTTTATAACTTCCCCATATGCTCCTGCTGTTCTCTCCCTGATGGATGTTGCTATGGAAGCAAACTGGGGAAAAAAAATCAAACAGCTAATAATGTTTCTGCAAATGATTGCACAGGTGGAGATGAAAAGTACAGATGACACAAGTTAGTTAAGCAGGGGATTTGAGCTTCAGCAACAATTTGAGGCCAAAAATCAAAACACACATTTTGCTTTCTTTCCTCTTTATACAGATGTAGTGAAATTCCAGATCTTTGCAAGCTGTTGAGGTATATTTTAGCCTTTATTGACTAAACACATTCAGAATTTTTGCCCCAAAACACTGAAGAAAATAATGAAATAATAAAATGATGGAGATTTAGAAGGAGAAGTGCAGAGCTGAGTACAGAGCTAGTGAGTGGTATAGCCTAGGAGGACATAGGTCCCTTGAGGCTATGGGATAAAGAGGTTCTGTCTTTCACTCAAATTAAAAGTGTTCCTTCAGTTCTGTATTATATTTGAATATCATTAAAGCAACAGGGGAGGATGCTCATACTGGACGTTGGAAAAACAAACCTGTGGCATTACTTTTTTATATTCCTTCAAAGGTGTATAAGCTGACTGACGTAAAGCACATACCTGAGAAGAGGATGTGAGTGAGGAAATGCACCAGCATGTTGATACAGAGCATGCAGTTAAGTACTGAAATGAGGACATTGAGAGCCAAGGAGTGAGAGCATACAGCTCACACCTGGCATCTCTCAGGCTACTGGCCAAGGCCAGCCAGGTTGGCTGGTGTCTCCAGGGCACACAATAGGTAGCTACTCTATTTATTGCTTGCTTGCTTTTCAATCATACTGGTTTCTGCTCACCCTGACTCTGTGACACTGAAAATTTCTTTAGCTTTTCTGAGTCTTAGATAAAGTTACATGGATGGATTCACTTCAGGCTTATGCTGCTTGGTTCTGTGTCCAGGCATCCATTCCAATCTGCTAACACCTTACAGTGTGGCTTCTTCCCCAGACCCCCTTAGATGTGTTTTAGGGTGCTGCTGCACCCCCTGGATGCTCTGGGATGAGGCAGACCTTGTCTGGGCTGGAGCTTGGTCCTCACGAGGCCTCCTGAGCCCACGCTGCAGCATGAGGTTGGGCAGAGAGAACACTGCCAGCAGACATTCTACCAGAGGCTGCTAGTCTCATTTCACCATAATTTTTAGGTTTTTTTGGTTCTGTTGCACATAATGTAACATGTATTAGTGATGGTAGCATGGTGCTGGTATATGCTGAGAGCCTGAGTCCTCCTTCCTGGAAGAGATCTGTGCTGATCACCTTGCTCTACACAGGGATTTTCATTGCAGATGCTGCCAAGCAGAGGTTCGTGTCTCATGTCTCATGTACTAAATCAGGGCCCCACCCTTGTTTAATTTTAAGAAATGTCCCCTTTCTGCCAAATCTCCTTATGAAACTTTTAATGAAACTGACACCTCCTGTCAAAACTTTATGGTGCAAACTTTTTAACCGCCTGTAACCAGGAGGTGGATTTCAAGCAAGGAAATATATCCACCCAGCTATGTGTGGGCCAAGTGCCTGGATGACACCATCATACCCACATATGCTACCCCACGGTGCAAGGATTAAGAAAAACAGGAATCAAAATATTCAAGACTGCATTAAAGCCACCAGTAGCCCATACATACCTAGAAGACATTTAAACACAAGCACACGTGAAGGTGCACAAGTGTGGTCCATAAACCTAATCACATAAATCCTGGTGCAAAATTTGACCGGCCATTTAGGGAATGGGACATGACTCACCTAATTCAGGCAGCCTTACTTGTGTTAGCAGTCCAATGAGTGACAAAGTTCTGGGGAGAGGCTGGATCCAAACTCTGTAAATTCATAGTGTTGGTGTTCCGTCACCACTCTCTTGCTTAACAAAGGCACATGCCCAGGCCCATGTACATATTCTTCTGTTGGTGTGTCTCACTTACACACACTATATATGTACAAAGACATAAATAGCTTTCTACTTCTAAAACTGGTTTAAAAATAAGTTTCCCAGCTCCTGGCAAGGTTACAAAGTGCACTGTCCTGCTCCTGGATATGTGACCGTCCTGACTTGACTGCAGAAGAGACCTGATTTTGGCTATCCCATCCTCTCACATTGCTCTTGAGGGAGAAGGATCCCCTTTTTCTCCAAATGGAAAAACCTCCCAAGCATTTCCTTTGATTATTTTATCTTTTTCTGCTGTGTCTCTGTTCTTGAAAGGAGGGGCAGGGCACTGTGTGCAGCCATAGTCACTCGGTATTCAGGCGAAGTTCAGAGTTAGTGAGGCGCCTCCAGAGCAGCTGCAAAGGGCCTCATATAAATATGAAGAGCTGCCGAGATTCATGATTGCACCTGGCTGTCCTGCTGCTTTACAGCCATTGCAAATTAATTCTTTCTGCATGTGAGCAACTAACTCAAGTCACTTAAACTGGTGGCCTCCTGCTGGCCTCTTAGGAAAAGAAATAGATGATTTGCACTGTAGAGACCTAGTCCAGTGCCAAGGGAGCCACCAGCTACTTTGTTGTGCCTTTCTATGATTGTTGGAGCAGGACAGGGAAGAAATTTCAGCTCCTACATGACTCTTGATAAGGTTCAGTTACAGTCTCTGGACCAGCAATCCTTGGGCACATGAAGGGAGCATGAGGATCTGCTCCCTCATCCTGGTAGAACTCCAAACACAGCACTGCAGAGGAAGCAGCTGTGTATTTTTCCATTGGCTTCACTGGAGCATGCTGGCTGCAGCTGGAACAGCAGTGAAAAGAAAGCAGAACCTGTTTGGAAAGAAACATTGTTCAAAATGGCAAAAGCTGCTAAAGAAGCTGCTCCTACATGGCTGGGCCATGTCCCTGAGGCCCCAAGTGCTGGAGGTGCAGACACAGGCTCCCACAGGTAGTTCTGAGCTGCACAGCCATGCTGCCTTTAGGAGTGGACTGTGTCTCCCACACTGTGTGGTTCTGAAGGACAGACCACTCTCTTTTGCTTTCCAGAGTGTCTGATTTATGGACACCTAGATCCCAAGTTCTGCACAGGCCCTGTGCAGCACAGCAGTGTTTGTGGTGCAGTATATCTAATTCCTGTAATGTATGCAAAGCTCTCAAAATGCTAACTTTTTATTTCAGTCTGTGAAAGAGAAATATATTCTCTCTTGGGCTGGTGACATTATTATCAGAGTTAATACTGTCAGAGAGAAATGTCTCATGTGTTTCTGTCCTGTGCTATACTCTTGGGCATTCTGCTGAGGGGAGAAGATCCTCCAGCCTCCCTGAGACCCAAGGGGGCCCTGATGCCCATGTGAACATCACTAAAAATCAATCCCTCTTCAAAGTAGGCCAAGAATGCTGTGTCTTCTAGGTTAGTTTGCAGCAATTCACCATATATTTCTGCTCCTTCAAACACATCTGTAGAAAACATCAATGGCAAGCAACCAAGGGGAATTAGGAAAGAGGAATATAGTGTTGGATGGCTCTACTAAGGTCTACACTGTGGAGTCACCACTCAGTTACTCACTTGACATTGCCTGTGATCTGAATACCACACTTAGAAATAGGGGCAGAGTCCAGACTGGTACCTTAGGCATTACCCAGCCCTTCTCCCTTGCCAAGGCAGAATCAGGTGCACCTGAGACATTCCTAGTTGATATTTTGAAGATTTTTTAGTGTTTCCTAATGCCTCATTAATGACTGTCTAATATGCCTGAACAATCTACATCCCCAGAACAGGTATTTGCTATTTAGGACATATTCCTGGCCAATAGTTCAGTCGTGTCAGCACCAATGAAGAAGCCAGTATGTCTCTCTTCCCAGAGAACAAGGCTGGGAAGGGCCAAATACGGCTGTCACCTGAGCTCTGTGTCCTGCCAAGAAGAGGGCTGGAGGGGTGGCTGTAAGTCCTTCAAACCTCACACTGGTTCTCCACATCCTTGGTAGGAGGGCAGTGTTAGGTGTTCTGCATGTCCTCCTCTGGAGTTGCTTTATTCCCTGAAAAACCCAGGGAGACACAGATCAATTTGTTTTTAAATGGCCCTAAATGACCCTAAATGATCTGCAACCTTCCTCACCCTGTGCTGGGGTCTGGCTGCTCAGGGCAAGAGTGCCTTCACCTGCCTCTGGGATTCAACAGAGCAGACCTCACCTGAAGGAAATGAATGTGAAATTGAATATTAGCAGAAGAGTTGATGATACATTCATCCAAGCGTTATGGACCTGATTGAGTACACAACGCTACACATACACATGTGTGTTTGTTGCTTTTTAACGCCTGTGGCAATTGTATTTCTGCTTGACCCAAGTTTCCTTTATTTGCAAAAGTAAAAATGCTATTATTGCTGACCATAAAATTATTCATCCCTTTTATACATAGCTATAGGAGTTGAAGTGCTCCATGGATTTTAAAGGATGTAATTGAGGATTTGTGTGCAAACAGTGCACAAATATGTACTTTTGTTACTCAGATGTAGTTTGCCTGTCAAATATGAATGAATTTGCTGTTTTTGCAGAAGTGGTCACTGCAGAAGCTTTCCCAAGACTCTCCAGCAATACAAAAATCCACATTCTGTCTCTTGTCTGAATAAGCAATTTTTTCATCTCTTAATCTTCTCTTATGGAATTGCATAAAAACAGGCTGTACTGAATTTTGCTGCAACATAAAGAAATTACAAAATCATTAAAGAAATTCCCTATAATTTTCAAAGAGGAATCATCGTTCTTTTTCAACTACTTCATCAAATTAAGACCAGACTCTCCATCTGTCTAACAATAGTTTCTATGTATTGATTTAATAAACATATTATGGTACAACACTGAAGAAAATTAGGATAAATACTAGGATGTGTATATATTTATACTAAAATCTATATATTGGAAGTACATCCCAAATCCATGCATTTACAGTCTTCTTTGATTTTCCTGGCACTAGTACAGCTGTGAGGAAAAATTTAAACTGAAGCTCACGCTCATTTTCAAGGATGGAACACTGTATATAGCATTGAACATGGCATAGCAGAAAAAGGTACATTGTTAAGGGTTTGCACTTGCATTCTCGCTTGCATTGTTGAAATGGGATAATAAAGAGCTGAGGAGATGAATCTTGTAAGAATTTTTCATTTCAGGCATGTTTCAGTTAAGGATGAGTTGGTTGGATTTTTTTCTGTGTTTTTTATTAATAGGAAAATTCCTAATATTAACATGGTACAGCTACTTCTGTTTCATGGAGGTATGCAGTTGGAGTTTTTTCGTTACTTCTGACTAGGATGTAATGTTACTGTTCCATTTAAATTTGATGTTCAATTTTGTATGACTGTAGGGGGATTAAAAAAATCCTGTTAAGAGATGATTAATGGTCAAGTCACAGCGATGAAATAAAAAACTAAAACTAATTAATTCATTATCTTACTCTAACTCCCTAAATGACTATATCAATTGCAGCCTAAGTCCTAATGAGTGTCACCTGAAGAGGTGACATGTATCCTTGGAAGAGCTGAGGGACAAAACTTTTTGTATTCCACTAGATTTCCCTGAATATTCTTGCTCAGAAGGCAGAGCTCATCAGTAAAAAAGAACATAGTGCTTTTGATCTGCAGCAATAAGATTTTTTTTCTGGAGTTAGCTGATGACCTTACCTATTCAATCCATCTCTCAGCCTTCAGAGCACTAAAATGAGTTAACAGACATGACATTTGTACAATACTTCTCACTGAATAAATGTGCTGTTAAGCATGTTGCTCAGGTTTCCATGTCTCTTTACAAAGCTATTCCCTGCCTGTGAAAAGCAGTCTGCCTTCATCCAGCCGTGCAAGCCATGCCTTGAAAACATCACTCCTTTCCACTGGTGCCACTTACTTGATGTCTGGAACACACATTATGCTGGGTGCCCTCCCTCACCATAGCTCATCCCTCCCGCTCCTCTCCAGCCCAGAGGAACACATTCTGGGACCTTGGGCTCACTCAATGCCTCTGAACAGCAAGAAAGAAAAGTCTGATATTTTGCTGGAAGAAACCCAGCACAGAAAAGCTCCAATCACTGAAATTTGCAGCTAAGCAGGCAGAAGTAGGTCAGGCCTGATGCTATTTGCAGACTGCTTTTCCAAGGTGTGGGGAAAAGGCTAATCAGTGCCAGGGGTTAACACAGATGGCTATGATGTCAGCTCACCCTTTCCCAAGGAGAGGTTTGTGTTTGACCTCCTCCAGTGATGCCTGCATGCTCTCAGAGCTTATTCTAACATGAAGAGCTACTAATGCATTCTTCCCATGTGTACTTCACCCAGGCTGCTGTTGCAAACCCTTGGTCTTTGCATGATTCCTTTCTGCCCCTCTGCATCCAAGGAAGACCTACATAGTCTGTATCTCTCTATTAGGAAACTGAAGTCACATTTCATATTTTACATTTGGCAGCCAAGTAAAAGTCATGTTTGGGCTCAAGTCTGATTCAATTTAAGACCTGATTTATCTTCATAAAAGAGAGTCTATGGTTGTGCTTTTATATTTGGCATATTATCAAAAGAGAGGTGTCCTGCCTGGCATTCTCAGGGCATCACTTATTTTCTGAGCATTTTCTGGAACTGTGGCACTGTTATATCACTGCTGTGCATTGGGTTGTGTCATGGATACAGCAGTATCTTCCTGCTCACTCTGAACCACAGCTCATTTTTGTTTTCACCAGGAAGTTCCTGTTGCCCTCAGGAGGCAGGATCTTGATGAGTCTGGACAACATTTAGGGCAGAATGAATTTAAAAATGGATTATTCATAAACACGTGGGTGTTGATTCAGGTGTTGAGAGGAGGTTATTGGAGCTTTGCAAAGAAGGAGATCCAAACTAACAAAGCCATAACCCCTAAGCATGGTTGGCAAAAATGGCTGCAGTTCCAGTGCTAACACCAACTTCATGCTCTGCTTTGTTTTATTATGTCTTTCTCAGATGTCACTATGGTGTGCTTAAACAGGATCCCCTTTCCAGAAAGTTCATTTATGTGGTATTTATATGGCAGAGACATCTCTTTCTTTTGTGAGCCCATGCTCTGGTTTTGATTTAGTGTGTTGGGTTCCTTCAGTGCCAAGAAAACACTCTGCTCCTCTTAGGCTGAAAAATTCTGATGATTGCTCTCATACTGTTTTCTTATGTGACGAGACATTTTAATATTGCCTTCTTATCCATCAAACCTCTTCTTCATCTCATGGGCTCAAACAACTATATGTTTGGGAAGTGATTTCTTGTAAGTGTCATTTTCTAGAGGCGAACTCCTCCTGGCCACTGCTTTTAATTGTATTTTAATCGGAAAGGGCTTGCAGAGGGATTACATAACCAAAAAGATGACTTTGCACATCATCCTGAGGGTTTTTCTACAGCTGGACTCAGTCTGCTTTCCCCATCCCCATCTCCTAGCAGTCATGGGGAGGAAGGGAAGGATGCTTTTTAAGCTGTATGTTTTTCAAGCTCAGAGTTGACTACTCACCCAAAATGTAAAGTAGGAAGCAATTCCTGGAGTCTGTGATTCTCATCTCAAGAAGATATGTATATTTACATTCATAACAACCAAAGGCATTTAATTCTTGCAGGAGTCTGCAGCTCAGAGTAAATAGCTATTTGTCTTCATGTCCAGTGAACAAAAGACTGCAAGTGCTTTCTGTTGGCAAGAATAAAATATCTTGCTTTTGTCAGTAGGTCTTTGCTATGCAGGAACAGCCATGGGGACAATGGGAGCTGCCTTGTCCCGCTCCTCTGCACCTGGGCAGGTGAGCAGTGGAAGGCTGTGGTTGGCAGCCTTCAGAGACCAGTGACACCAAACACTGCTGTTCTTAAGGGAGAAATAACAAGCCCAGGGGTAACCAGAACTGTGTTTCTGCACAGTTTTTGTTTGGGTAGCGCCGTTTGACTTCTGTCTGGCTCCATTTTAGGCACTTTCAGCAAAACATCTTTTTTGGTATCATATTTTCAAGAACATGGTGTGTTTCACTCAGGAACCTGATCTAGTGCTGGCTATTGGTTAGAAATTACAGAGAATAAAGTTTGTGAATAATCAGTTTTTAAACAATAGTGAAATAATTTGTTTCTTAATCTCAGTCCTTTTTGTGTTGGCCAGTGCTGGAGAAAGGGCACCTGACCCCTGGGAGCTCCTTTTGATCTGTCAGGAGGCATCACTGGGTTCAGAGGTGCATCTAAGCAATGTGTCACTCATTCCTCACCACCTCACTAGTAGCTGGTGAGGATTAATGTGACAGATGAACTCGAAATATTTTGCTGCTGCATTCTTCAATCTCGTTTTCTGCTCTTTTCCAGCTCCACTGCAAATAAAATTCTGAACTTTGCTCTTCTCTTAACCCTAAACTTAACATTAACCTTAAACCAACTGCAGCTGAACCATTGGAAGTTTTCCTCTGGCCTTCCATTACCTGTATTACTAAATATTTCTCTCAGCTACCATCTCTGAAGCTTCTGCTTCCCTTTTGCAGCCCCATTTAAGTCTCACTTGTATTGATGTACTGACATTTCTCTTCCAACCCTAACCCTAAACATGGGTTGGGAAGTTCTTCCAGGCTCACATTAGGAAAATAAATCTTGAAAGAAAGCAGTCTTTCTTTTCCTCTAGTAATAGGGCAAGGCAAGAATTAGGATTAGGGATAGATATAAAGTAAGGGTCACAAATGGGTTAGGACTTGGGTTGAGGCTGAGAAGAGGAAAGCTCTTGCTTTGCCTAGAGAACTACAGCTTTTGGAAATGTTCCTAATGCCTTTCTCACTACCAAATTCTCCCAGGAAAATCCCTCTCTAGTACCCTGCAAGGAGATGATTATTTTATAAGAAAATGAGTTGGTGCATTCCCATAAAAAATAACTCGTTTCCTGGCTTTGTTCCAAGTACAGAAGAAGCACAAACAGATTTATCACACGTCCTTATAAGCCTTCACTTGGATGCTGGTCACTTTATTTTAATCCATTTTTTCTTTCTGCAGTGCTTCTCTCCTGGCCTCAGGTGTGGATTGCTGCAGAGGACACACGGACAGGGAGCTTGTGCACAGCAGTGCTGGGTGGGTGAGCAATTCTCTGCTCCCTGACTTTGCAGAGCAGGTTTGGGTTGTGCCTTGCTTGAGCAAAATGGGTCTAGTACAATTCCACTTCACAAGAACAGTAGTCCAAATACAGCAGTGACTGAGATGCTTACGTTGTAATATCCCTGGGGTGTAAGTATTTGGGGAGTAAATGTTGCTCTTATGGTATAAAACCCTTCTCTAAGCATAGTGGGTGAGAGAACAGCAAATAGAAATGTGAATAAGGTATTAACACATTCATAACAGGTTGCTTCTCTTCCCTCCCAGGTGCTGGAGAAAGGAAATCTGAGTGGAGAGGCCTGGATTTCTTCCATCAGCACTGAAGAACAAGTACACAGCCCTGAACCCAGCATGGTGACATGCTGTAGGCAGTGTTGAAAACCCAGCTATTGCTATGTCATATCTGGTTTTCACTTGTTCTCACAGGTCGGCAGACTCTCTGGATTTTGCAAACAGGCTCACTTGTTTTGTTTTTTCATTGCTTTCATAGTAACTCATATGGGCTCTTTTGTGTAAATTGCCACTGTGGTTTCTTCCACTTACATCACAGTTTTTTGATACTTCAATTCTGAAGTATCATAAAACCTAGATTAATAGCATAATGGGAATTTGGAGAGCTGTAACATACAAGCAGTAGGTGCTCATGAAGCACAATTATAATACTGAGCTAATCAGCACTGCATTCAGTTGACTAAATTCTTGTCTTTTAAATGACAGTAAAAAATCTCCACATAAGAAAAATTAAGGATGATGCAAATGCAGGGAAAAATCAAGGCAAGTTCATCTATTTCAGTGGACAATGTGTCAGAGCTGTCCTGTTGGTTAAAGCCAGTACTATTATTGCACATCATGCTTCCCAGCTCCTGCAGGTTTAAAGGCACAAAAAGGTAATGCACAGCTCCTGATGGAGGAGTTTAGGATGGGATGGGGGGAAATGGAGTACGAGAGTTGGCAGGGATGCTGGATACTGGCACCCTCAATATCCCCACAGGAAAATTTGTTTTGCTTGAGACTTGCTTCACCAGTCTCCACACAAGGTATGGATGAAGCATATCTTATATTTCTACAGATTGTCTCTAAAGGCTTTAGACTTTTTATCACAGGTTTTCTTAATCTTTTGTGCTACATCAGTACATGCTCAGCAAATTTGAAGGCAGAATGCACATCAGATAAGTCAGATGAGTCTTGGCTGACTCCAAAGAGTAAATTATATTTAAAAGGAAAAAAATGCTACCTCCTTGATCTGTTTCTTACAGGGTTTTTTTCCATTTTAATTTTAAATTTTGTATCAAAACAGAGTAATTCTCAGAAAATGCACTCCCCTACACCTGTCTCTCTTCCAAACATGGACTGTTTTAAAGACACAATGGTGCAGAGTGGCCCTTATGAGGTTCTACCTTTTGTTAAATGTGGAGTTCATGCGTGCAGCAGTTTTAGCCCAGTGGTGGCAGCCCAGCCAGGCACACCTGCTGCTCTTTGGCTATTGCATCATTCTGCACTGGTGACCAGTCCCTGTCCCATCTCTGCTGCTCTCAACCACTCAGGACCTTATTAGCAGGCCACCACTCATACATGGGCACACATTTATGTAATTCTTTTCTAGCTTTTCCTCTCTGTGCCCAGAGACACCTTTGAAATGCAAATATCTCCCATGATTTTTGAATACAGGTGCTCTCTGCCCGTGAGTGAGGTGGCACAGAGAAAATAATTCTCAGCGAGATGTCCGAACCCTCCCTTTCAGCATTTTCTGAACTCTGGTGGCATAGGGCTCAATTGAAAAAATCGCCTAAGAAAGGCTTCACTAAGTGGAGCACATCAAGAGAAAATAAAGAATGGGGCCCTGGTTCCATCCACAGAAGCTGTCATGATTTATTTGCTGTCACTTGAATCTACATTAAAAGGCTTGCTGCGACTTCACCAATTTCTTTCCGTTCTGATTGTCTCGATCTCTGCTGATATTTGAGGCCTGGCTTGTTATATCTGAATTTGAAAGATATGTAGCCACCTGAGCCTGGCAGCATGCTAGCATTAACTTCTCCTGCCCAATGGGCTTTTGCTGGTCCTTTATGGAAGATGAAAATGGATGAATCAACTTCAGAGGCTTTCTGGATTGTACAAAACCCATCCTTCTTCCTACCCAAGAAAAGCAAGAAGTCCTGCTAATGAACCCATCGAAGGAGGGCTCTGTCTGCTGCTCTGTGGCAGTGACATCCAACGCGGCTGTGAACTTTTTGAGCAGCCATTTCTAAATTGGGAAATCTCAGATTTATGTGGCCATTTTCTTGTTTTAAAAGAAGAAGTCAATACGTATTCACAGTTTGATCCCCATTAAGGGCTGGAAGCGATGCCACGTTTCACCAGGAGAACGTTAATGCTATCAATTTTTCAGCTTTCTTACTTTATTTTCAGCATGTCATGTCCCTTCATATTTAGCATGTTATGAGGAACCACTGGAATTCAATTACTGCCTGTCACTGCTGTTTATATTGATTTATAGATCATCCATTTTGACAAGTTCATTGTCAAGCTTTAATATGCCTTAATAGCTTTATTGTTTATTAATGGTAATGCAGTGGTCCAATCTCCAGCCTGCAGTGAATGTCAGCCCTTCCTTTCCGTGGTGGGCTGTGGGCTGCAGAGCATGGGCGGGCACGTGGCCACGACCAGGGGCTTGGCAGCACCCTCCTCCCCCTGCCCAAATGTCACTGGCACCAATTCCTTTGGTTAATGGCCTCCACAGATTGCCTCCAATAAAGAATTAAGAAGAAATTTGTGTAACAGCTTCTTGCCAGGAGGACTGACACACCCAGCAGGTCCAGCAGGGTTTTGGCTGTGCCACAACCTGTGCCAGTGCCGTGGTGTCTGAGCAGGGAGCATCCCTGGCACACACCAGCCTGGCTCGGTGCACAAACCACACCTTACCCTTAAAAAGATGTAGAGTAACACTGTAACTGTGTTACTCTGGTCAGCGTATCCAAACTGTAAAGGGGAAGGCAGAGGTGAAAAGTGTGTGTGCACCATGGGGCTTTTTTATGTCAGGCTATGTAGAGTTTTATAATGAGGGCAGAGTTCACTGGCAATTATTGCTTAGGAAAGTTTCTGTGGATAGCTATTTTTTCTTTCTTTTCTTGCCAACTGGCTTTTGAAATACCAATTTACCACAGGAAAAATCCTCCCCAAAAGCAGGGGTCCCCAGGCACCACGGATCGGGACTATTTCAATGTAACTGTGCTGTAAGAGAAAAGAATGTCCTCAACAGAGACATAACAACTTGTATTTCTTAGTCATAAGCTGTTGCATATTGGTAGGATAAGAGATGAACAGCAGCACAGTATTTTCTGCCTGGAAACATACATGCCCAATTTTTCAATCGAACTGTAGCTGTTTCTCCATGCATGAGTTTGTGTGTTTTCCCTTTTCCCCTTGTCAGCCACCTTTGCAGCACTGAGCACGGTGGTTTGTTTTTCAGGACTGTTTGCAGTCTCAGGATGGCTGCAGAGGAGAGCTGCTGCAGCTCAGAGCTGCGGGGCTGAGCTGTTTATCCAAGCTGGGGAAACATGGGGTAGAAACCCTTTCCTGAGCAGCAGCTATCAGCAGCTCGGGTTCCTTGGCACAGTGTTGCTCTCTCTTGTGAGCTGCTGACAGTGGCAGCCAAGGATTCTTTTCTTTCAAGACTCTTCGAGAAAGGTTCCTCCTTTCCAATATCTTGCTCAGCAGTGCTGAGCACCTTCAGAGAAATAAAGTGATGTGCTCATTTCTGCCTTGGTCTGCTGCATTTCCTCAGGAGCATTAGTTCATATACTTCTCTCGCCTTGACTAAAATGATGAGAAATGTATATGATAGTTACACTATCTTTCTTTCTCTCTCTCTCACACACACACAAATACACACATAGATGTATTTAAAGAGACAGTTTAAAACCTAAGTTATAGCCTAGGAAAAACAACTAAAGGTGGGGGTTTTTTCCTCCCTCAAATTCAGTTTTCAAAGTGAATTTAGAGAGAGTTGCCACTTTGGCTGATGAGATGTGACCTGTTTTAATCACTGCTGTCCACTGTCAGGTATGTCAGGCAATTTAGCTTCAGGTGCATAATGGTAAATTATTATAGAGACAGAATGATTTTAAGTTTCCAGACAGTGGGAGCATTCCCAGAATCCATTACTGCCTGATTAAATTACTCAGATTTCTGTGTGTGAAGGTTTTGTACAGCAGCATGTAATCCACGAGAGTAACTAATCATATCATATTGATTTAGATGCTGCTAGAATGGGAAATCTAATTGTAATACTGTGAAAGCTTCTTGGGGAATCTGTACTAATGATTGCATTTGTAATCCCATTTGCAGGTGAAAGTTCTGAAGCGCAGCTGTGAGATGAATAGCAATGACTGCGGTTTGGACACAGCCCTGCAGAATCAGGTTGCTGAAGAGGAGACAAGCAGAGGTTGTTCTGATGACTTAGCAGCAAGTTTACATCCTTCTGCAATTTTTTTCAATTGATGCTTCCTGGGACTTACACACAAAAAACAATGTGAGCAAAAGGTGCAGGCAAAGCTGAGAGAGGAGGCAGAATTCAGCCCCCTGTCCTGCTTAACTTCAGAGACGATCCCAGGAGCCAGCACTGCAGTCTGAGCTCTGCTGGGGTTTCGCAAGGACACCACTTCTTTGCAATCTCTCTCTTCTTTTTATCTGAGGATGAACACATTTGAAGAGCTCTTTTAATTCAGGGAAATGAAATGCCTACCAGCTTTTCATTAAAAGTCTTTCTTGTTGTTTTATTCTTCTTTAAATACAACTTTCTACGATGTTTCTTTTGTGTTTGGTGATTGCCAGCATCTTGATCTGCCTTGACCTTTCATGTCTGTGCTCTGGCAATATTATCCTCTCTCTTTTTTCACTTTCTGGAATATGTGGGCTATATACATGTGAATTATATGATCTGCTTTTTACCTTTTCTCTTTGTGATACTGTTGCAGAGCTGTATAAATATAAAAACAAAATGTGATGAATTGCTGCGCTTCCTTACTGGCATGGGATTTTTGTAGCATTAGGGTTTTTTTCACTTTTCTGACTTGTTTATAATGAAATATAAATATAAATGATCCTATCAAGAGAACAGTTGCATCTCTTGCATACACCAGAGCTTGAGAGGTGGTTTGATGGGTGTGAGGCCACATTTACCTGAGGGAAGAGCTGCCCACCAGGCTCTGACAAGAACTTGAAACAGTTGTGTAGGACAGGTGCAGTAAGATTTTGATTTGGGGGACAGGTACCTTGAAGACATTGAAGCTTCCTTTCCAACACACAGTAGGGCTGAGCTCACTTTCCCTCTTTGGCCCCTGCCAGGATGTGATTTTTGAGGCCCAAACAGCCATGTCTCTTAGAGGTGAGTTGTGGTTTTGACTCTGAATTAGTGACTGCTTTTGGAGAACAGTGGAACAGACATCTTCATCTTTCCCTTGGGAGCTCAAACAGATGCCAGCCTGGATTTCAGCCTGTGTCCTCACCTGCTCACCCTGCAAACCACATCAGGGAGCCCATCAGCCCATCAGCGAGATGCCAGGGCCGTATGTGCTGCCATCCCCTTGCTGAGCACTCCAGGGGGATGAAGAGCTGGGCCTGGGACAGGGATTTTCCTGGGCAGCCAGCCCCAAGCAGGACGAAAGATAGCAGATACAAACCACAGATTTCATCTGCATCCTTCCTGCAGGTGCTCTGCAAACTCACCACGTCCTGCCGTGCACTGAAGCTTGTGAGGAGAGGGGTGGTGGCCCCCCTGCCCTTCCTGGGGGGGCTCATCCCTGCTGCAGCTGTTCAGCGCTTCCCAGTTTGCCCTTCTTGTCTGCTTTGGGTGAACAGCCACAAGGCAATAAACTGGGGCCTTGGGCAGATGCTACCTGCCTCCAAACAGGTTTTAAACTTTTTTACAGTGAAACGTTAATTATTTTTATTGCAGTGTATTTTCTTCACAGTTCAGGTGTAGTTTAATTCCACTTATAAAAGAGAGATTCTCATGTAATACAAAAGACATAAAAAAACCCTGAGACTTTAAAATAAGCCCCTATTATGGTTCCTAGTCATGAACAGACATTGCCTTTGTACTGGGGAGATCAACAAAGCTGGAAATTAATTAAGCACAGTCTAAATACCCTTTAGGATATTCAGTTATATATATATATATAGGAAAGCATTTCTCAAGCATGTTTATGGATGACTCCTAGCCTGTCTATTAGGTGTCATTGAAACCCAAGGGCTGTGTATTTAATGTCAAGGCTTCTCAAAGTTTTAGAGAGCATTTGAATTTAGGATAAACTACAGATTGCTTCTGGTGCCTTAAGTTTTAGCTTTCGTGTTTTTCAGATTCTGTGCTGCCTAGGTGTTTAGTTGTGAGCCTCATATTAGGTGCTAGTAAGCTCTCTTTGGAGAGTAGGTAGAAAAAACAAATCCTTTTCTTGCTGAGGACCAAGGACAACAAGTCCCAAAAGCATAAACTGTGGAATGAAAAGAGAAACAAGAAGGATGAGACCTCATGACCTGAGACAATTGGGCTCCAATATGCAAATAGACCAAAACTTTAAAAAGTGTGAGACTTGTGACCCGTCATCCATTTTGTGACCATTTTTAGTCCTCCTTGGGTGTAGCCCTGGTCAGGCTCTTGTCCTGCCCAAGGTGTACCCTAAAGGCCTTTCAGTAAATGCCTACTTTATTCTCTTGCTCTGTCCAGCCTCTGCTTCAGGTCAGCCTTCCCAAGGCACCACTTCCTTAACAGCTATGCAAAGGTCTGAAAAATGCTTTGGAAAGTCATCCTGGGGGTGCTTATTTTTGGTGATATAGATTCCCAACAGCTGTGAATCATATTTCTAAAGAAGGTCTGCAACCAGAGTAAATTCCTCAGGCTGGTATGATCCCTGCCAGGCAGGAACAGAACGAGATGGAAGGAAGGAAGCAAGCAAGCAGGCAAATAAGCCTGGTTCATGTGCTGTGATCCTGTACTCAAGGACCACCGTAAATGCATCATTAAAATATATTACACTAAAAGTATACATGGATTTTCCACATGACTGAGTTTTTCATGGGGAGCCATACAGCAGTGCCCCAGGTATCTATTGCTGCTCAACAATGGGCAATGATGAGAAGAGCGTTTAATGAGATAATTTAAGTTAAATCATATTTAGTATAAGATTATCAGATCCTTACTGTGAAAATTGCAGGCTCTTTTCCACCATTATATGAGATATACTTTCCAAAACTCTCAGATTTCCCTGACAGAGATTTCCTTGAAAAATGCAGAGCAGCTATAGAAATGCTTTAATGAATGCAGTCTCCTCTACTTCACTGTATTACTTTCTTCTCTTTTTCTGGGCTGCCAAAAAAAAAAAAAATCAGTAGTGAGACTGGGACTCTCAAAGTGATGCTGACATCCATCCAACCATTTCAGTTTCTCTGGAGATTGCTCCATGTCTATCAACATCTAACTGAGTTGAGGTTTTAACTTGTATGTCGCCATCAGCTCGGCTGTCTTCCTGTCAGCTGGCAGATCTGTGATCTGAGCTATCCTCTTTCTGATTTGATTTGCACATTTCCCCATCTTTTGTCTGTGATGCAGTCTTGGTAGGTGTTTGAGGACTATTTCCCAGCACATATCATAGCTGAGCTGTGCTCTGTACAGTGCTTGAGTCAGGAGTATGAACCACACCAGCCCTTGCTGAGCTATACTGGACTGGACTTTTGTTATACCCTCCCACACCATTGTAGCAATTTCTAGCCTACAAATAGGGCTTTTTGATCCACAACACCACAGGGACTCAAAATAACTGTGATTAAAGGTAAGCAGAGTATTTATATATATATATATATATATATATATATGCTGAAACTGATAGAAAATGCAGTAAGTATAAAATTGGAGAAATGATTGAATAAAGAGTCCCAGGAAGCTGGCTGGTTCTTTTGCCCACCAGACCAGAAGGTATGGTGCCCCCATGCTGGCATTTTCAAAGCTTTTCCTGTTTCTTTCACTGCCCAGTCTGTGCCAATGGCAGGTTCAAACTGTGAAGGTGCTGCTGCTGCCCAAAACTGTTCAGAGATGAAGTGAAGGTGATGAACAAAAATCTGCAGTCAGAAGATTTGGGAGGGATGTGTGTGCCGTTCAAGGCATGGCATCCTCCAGACTGTGTGGACCGGTTTGCCCACAAGGCAGTGTGGGATTTGCAGAAAAGGCATCCAGCAGGGTCTGGCTTCATGCCCTCAGTAGAGGGCCACCAGCAAGGTCTGACTTTGTGCCTGAATCCAAAGGGCACCATCCACACCAGGATGGAAGCTGTCCAGGTGGAGAAGTGACACTTCTCCAGGTACCCAGCTGCTGCCCTGTGGAGTCTTCACCCCAAACCAATGTTTCTGAAGGCATTTGACATGATGTCTGAGATTTCTCAAAACAGCAGTAAAAAAAATTCCGTCAAAAATTGCAACTCTAAAGGAGATGAAATCCTATAAACAAAACCTGTTGAACAGTTCTCCTTTACCATTGCTGAAGCCATAAGAGGAACTTTTGCTACAGCAGGGTGACATGTACAGGGTGCTGAAAGACATCTCTGGCTGTGTGATCACTTGGGGAAGAGAACCATGTCAACAACTTTGTCTGGAGTTTATGCTGTGATACTTCTCAGCAAGCAGGATTACTCCCATTTCATGCTCAGTTTGCATGTTTTGTTTGGGGTTTTGTTTAGAAAGGGAAAATGTTGTTTTGTTTTGTTTTGTTTGTTTTGTACTTTCCTGTAATTAATCTGCAGCATAGATATATGCTTTCTTGTGCTAGGTTTCTGTTTCCCAATATATTCAGGCTTTATATCTCAGTCAACATATTACCTCCCCCTGCAAAAGAATTATTTCTGTAATCAGATTAGTTCTGAATTTATACTAAGTCTGAAGTACAGCTTTACTCACTCGATTATTCAGTTTGCTGTAAATGTTGGGAATAAATTCCAAGAGAGTGAATCGAGCAATTCATTTTTTATAACCCTTATACATATTTCTGCTTATTTGCTATGTACCTTTACTACCCAGCTCTAGCTGTACAGAGTAGACAAAAAAATGATGCTTTGTAAGACTGTATGACCTATCTGAATGCTGAGATAAGATCTTTAAACAGCTTTTCCAGTAGAAAACTTCCAAAATTTCCATGAAATTTCTTCTGAGATAAGAGCTGTGAGGGTTTTATTTTGTTTTCTTTTGTTTTGTTTTTTACACACACATGGCTCATCTGAGATGTTGAAGAGATGTTGTGATGGAGAGCAACTTCTCTAATGCAGCATTATGAGAGCAATGGCAACAGTCATTCTGTTAATACCAACCCACGTATATTAACCCACTTCACCTGTAAAGCAACATGATTCACAATTTTTGTGTGTGTGTGAACTTCTATAAGGTCAGCCTATGTTGAAATTGTCCAGGTTGGATGGTGTCTGTGGTTTCTGCAAACAATGCTCACTGTGAGTGGTATTGTTTGTCTTAAAGGCAAGTGTTTTAGGACATTCCTAGGACAAGCATGCTGGATATGAAATATAGATAGGTAGAAATTTCTATAGATAGAAATATAGATGTGAGTGTGATATGCCTATGAACTCAGAAAATGCACAAGTAACATAATTCTTGTAAGTCCTAAGAGGTTTCTTTATTTAATAAAATTTAAGAGGATTGTTTCTTGAGTGTTAGGGAAAGAGTTAATAAAAGTAAAGTCTGAAGTTGCCAAGTTATTAATTTTCCATTCAGGAATGGGTTGCTCTGAATTCAATTACCCAGCTGCAGAAGTGCTTCCCAGTATTTGATGACATCTTCTTCTTAAAGGGTGGAGTGCACATGGTGCTACTCAGGAATGAAAGGCTCTGCATGTCACATCAGTTGGCCCTGGCAGAGCGTGCCAAGGTGACACGCCTGTCCCCTGCAGGCACCACATCCTGCCCAGCAAGGAGCAGAGCCCAGGGCAGGAGCCTGGTGTGAACTCCCTTGAAAAGCAATGGTCAGCCTTTCCATATGCTGCCTTTACTTTGGGATTCTCTAGACCTTGAACCAGTTCATCATTATTAC
Organism: Brachypodius melanocephalos; assembly: GCA_013398615.1. Classification (NCBI taxonomy): domain Eukaryota; kingdom Metazoa; phylum Chordata; class Aves; order Passeriformes; family Pycnonotidae; genus Brachypodius; species Brachypodius melanocephalos. The sequence goes on along the minus strand of VZSR01001299.1, from coordinate 3,885,901 downwards.
TGAGTTACCAGGAAAAATATACTTCATGCTCAATTTCATCCTGCTTTCTAGTAGCCCCAAATATTGCACTGGAATTGAAATAACCCCCTTCAATCTCAGAAGTGTCCTGTGACTGCTTGGGGTGCTATGGGGAATACAGTTTTCTTAGGAAGTAACCAACAGGCAGTTTTCAGTCTGATTTTTCAGGATTTCTCACTGTCTGGTTTAGTTTTTATTGTCTTGAGGGATGAAATTACCAGTGCACACACTGAGAGTGTCACTCTGGAAAAGGAGCAGTCAAATCAGGTCCCCGTGGCACGAAGCACTCCTTCAGTCTCATCTTTCCTACCCATAGTGTTGTTCTCATTAATTTTGGTCCTAATAATATCTCTGTGTATAAATAATTCTAGTCTCTCCTCTGTTTTCACAACCATCAGGGGTTTACAGAGCCTGAAAGAAGTAAGCTATGCCCTGAGAGTGTTGTAAAATAGACAAATGTGCTCTACCAGAAATACCACATCATACTGACATAACCCAGGGCCCCCTGCTCACTCAGGTGGGCCACATCACGATGCCCTCACAGACCATAGCAGCAAGAAAGCCAATACACTTTTTTAGATATAGTATTGTATAGTCTTTTTTTTTTTTTTTCTTAATGGTAAATGGTAAGGAATGTTTTAGTCTTCTGTTAAGTTGCATGTTGTTATTTAAGCACTAGAGAGTAACCTGGGGTGGTGCTAAACCCCCTTTCGTGTACATGTGTGGAGCCCTGAAATTTTGCTAGTAAACAATAATAGCTAACTCATTTGCACATTATGTCCCAATAAAAATATAGGGTTGTGTATGCCTTCAGATGTTGAAGTAAACAAGCAGGAGCAATCCAAAATTCCTGACCAGTTTAGGGCATTCCCAGCTGGCCATCCTTGGCTAGTGCACATTCACAGGTGTCAGCACTGGTAGAAAGCAAAATTGCTCTGCAAGGTAAGATCTAGAAAGCAAATATTCTTGGTTTTACTTTCCTGGCACCTGTTTTTAAAAGGCTTTACAATGGAATTGAAGTCTAGTAAAAACATATTTATTTCCCCTCCCACCTGAATATCTCCAAGCTGTTACACTCACATAGAAGTTTAGCATTGTATGTCAAAAATACTGTCACCTCTACTTCAGAAACAGAGCAACCAGGGCCCAGAGGAGCCTCTGACAGCCTGCCCTGGGTCACAGCTGGGTTAGATTGGGACCTGGAAAACCTGGTGCTTTTCCATGATGTGGTAGAGTGTCCCCTAGGGACTTGTCCCTTCTGTATCCACATTGTTCAGGCACCAGGGTCTGGAGGCTGGGGGTTTCCAGCTGTCAGCAGCTCCAGCCAGGCTCTGCCTCCCACAGCCCTGCAGTCCCAGCAGCACAGTGGAGGGTGAAGGTGGCCGGTCATCACACTGCTGGTGGCACCCAGGTCACATTTGTCCTGCAGAGACAGGCTCCTGGAGGCTGTGCTTATTTCAGGGTGGGTTGTTTTTTTTTTTGCCTTTTCACCTGGTGTAAGAGGAGAGGATTGACAGCCATGATGCACAGTCTCTTCCTCAGGCTACTCCGCCAGAGCTCCCTTTCTCAGCTGCAATCTCAAGTAATTTTAAATAACTCCCCAGCAGCTCTAGCACACACTAATGTCATTAGGCCACTAGCTTCTTGACCATATTGCCTCATACTGCCTTTCAGACAGTAAATGCATTCCTCCCCTTGGAGCCACCTCTCCCAGTTGCCCCTGGTGCCTGAGATGTTTACAGCAGTACAGGAATTCATCACTGTGCCCCTGTGGCAACAACTGCACTTGTGTTCACCCTCTCTCCTATCACAGACAACAGGAGTCCTGGAAGATTTGAACAAGACCAACTACACTGTCATCCTGCATCCTATTTTGAAAGTGTGGTGGTGGAAGAGCACCGTGGTCACAGCAGGGACAGGACCCTGTGCTGTGTGCAGCAGGCAGTGGGATGAGCAGGGAGCCCAGAGAACAGCAATTAGGCAACACATTCTGTTTCCTGCTACAGGCAATATTTTCATAGACTGTAAAATCTCTTTTCCTAGCAACAGCTGTCCTCTTTCTTGATTTAGTACCTATGGTGCTGACAGTTTAAAGCCATGTTTATTTTACAGGTAGCTTAAACAAATCTCTGGGAGAGTGACTCTTGCCCTTTGAGGAAGATAGACTAGGTCTCTTCTCTGCAGAGCAAGACCCTTAAATGAGTGTCTCTGGAGCTGTGGGTGTCAATACCCTTAAATGGGTGTCTATGGAGAATTTGCTCTCTACCAAAATTTGAGGGGAGAAAATCCACTCCCCCTAGAGAACCTACATTTCTCTGGGGAGACATCTTTCACTACAGATGAACAAGTAATCAAGGGAAACCTTTCCTAAGAAAATGTCAGAGAAATGGGATTCCTGCAGACAGTTGTTATTTCAATCACATCTTCACTTGAAGGAATTTGACTTCATTTTCCTTAAGGAAAACCAGCAGGCAGTGTTGTGTCACTGACCAGTGTCACTAGTGCAGACCTGGGCAGCCACCCTACTTGCTGAAGCCTGGGCTCCTGAGACCAGAAAAGCCTTTTCATTGAGCAATTCTCTGTTACAGAGAATGTGTTCTAAAATATGAAACTCCCTTTAAAAATGTGTCTCATCTTGATACAGTTATTTTCTCCAGTTAATTTTTCCAGTGGTCTTCTCCTTGATTGACAATTATGAGCACTATAGTGTGAAGGCAAGATAGGAAGCTGGGCTTTATGTATTGCAGTATGACATGTTTAGTATCAGCTGAGTTTTCCCAAGACAGCAGGATGCTGATAACCAACTGAAGAATACTTCAGCTCCTCAGGCCTGCCAGTGTAGTATATCAGTCTGAAAAAAGGTTTACTACCATCTTCATCTATAACCCTTGTGACAATGTGTCATGTGCAGATTTTACAGGGAGAAGCTGTCTTCTGAGATTCACTGCCATATATTATTTTTATGCAGATTTATATTTAGAGGCACTTACAGGAGACTAAGATAGAGTGGTTCTCTTTACCATGAGATAAAGTTGTGTGAAAGCTTGGCTGCATAATCACTGCACTCCTTTAGTCTGGTTTTGCCCTGTGAAGTATATCCAATATTGGGATGCAACAGGCTGGTCCTATCATGGGATAAAATACTTATTTCTAATGGGAAGGGAAAATCAGTTCATAAAAAACATAAAATCACATAGTGATTTAGGTTGGGAGGAACCTCTGGATGTCATTTAATGGGGCAAGTGTCAAGGGAGAGCAGGTTGCTCAGAGCCTTGCCCAGCTGAGCTTTGAACATCTCCACAAATGGAGACTCCAAACCAATTTGGATATCCTTTTCTGGTGTGTAACCATTCTCACCCTAAGCATTTCTTTCCTTGTGGCAATCTGTCATTCCTCATGTTGCAACATTTCCTAGTTGATTATGTATCACTGTAAATTTGTCTTCTCTGTGGTACTGGAAATTAGAACTTCAAACAGGGTAGAACAGCAGTCCCTCTTAATCCACTTTTCTCAAGGCTAAAATAAGCCTATTTCTTCAGACTCCTCTCAGACATCATGTGCTCCTGACCCTTGATCCCCTCAGTGGCCCTGAGCTGCACTTCTTCCAGTTAGTCCACACTTATCCTCTTCCAGTTCGTTGGGGCTGCTCTGAATGTCCTCCCTGTCCTTCTGCACACCCACCTGCCCCCTAATTCAGTGTTACCCTGCTGAGAGTACATCCTCTCCCAGCAGTCAGGTCACTGATGAAGGCACTGTGAAATATCAGCCCCAGTATCAATCCCCAGGGAGCACCTCCTGTCACTGGTGCTGGGGTAGACAGTGAAACAGAAGCCACTGTCCTTTAAGTTCAACAATCTGGCCAATTTTTATGTCCCTTCTTGTCCATCTGCCTAGTCCACATTCTTTTTACCTGGCTACAAAATTACCATCAATGAGCAGAATGTTGAAAGCTCTGCTAAAATCAGCACTGGCTGTCCCTGGTACTGCAGAGACAGGGGCAATCAGGCCACTCATCACTGACCTGCCCTTCTTCCTCCCCTGTCTTTGTACTGAGCAGATGGAGTCTCTTACAGGACATCGTGAGTGCCTCCAGAAAGTACAGAAGATGTGGCACTCCTTTCTCTGTTGGGAAGGACATGCAGAGGGACAAATTTGCACCCTGTTTAACCAAATGCTTTAAGGATGTGTAAACTTTTCACCTTAGTGAAGAAATTTAAGCCAAGACCAGCACCTATCTCTTCCTAGAGACGGATGATTGCCAAGCACAAGCACTCGACTGAAACACTCAGTTCCTGACAGCCCAGATTTTGCAGTTTCTGAGAAGAGATGTATCTGATTCAAACAAGACCTGGCTTTGGTTTCCCAGTGCCAAACCGAGTTGGAGAAGCATTTTCTACTGCAGGCAGCAGCGTCAGCTGCCAAAACCTCATGTCTCCATGCATCAGAGAAAAGAAATATCCTTATTGCTCCTGTCACCATTATTTACATATTTGTGTTATCATTGCACTCACAGACCAGGCTTCCCAGTGCAGGACACTACAGAAAGATGGAGATAACAGAATGGCCCCTTCCCTACAGCTCTCATTTTCTAAGCCACTGTTTTCTCTTCTGCCAAACAACTGCCAGGTGCAGCTCTGTGTATATGTGAGAAGCCTGAGGTTAATTTTTTATTTTCTTTACACAATGCAATTTTTTTTTTCTTTACACAAGGTTTACTGCAGTAAAGAGCTATACTTTGTGGCTAACAAATCAGAGGGAGAACAGCCTCAGCATAATTAATTGTTGAGTACTGCAGCCCCCACGGTGCTGACTGATCCCAGTAACCTGAGATGGGATGTCACACACCCTCTTAGCTCCCTGTGCTAACCAGGACCTTGTTTCTTTCAGCAATGAGGAGATCACCAAATCCAGACCCTGCAGCTCTGTTCTGCAGGAATGTCTGAACAGGATTTATCAGTTGCACACATAAATCACATTCTCTTTCCTTATACTAGTTCTGAGGATAAGAGGAAGTGCTTTTGCTGGGACTATTCATCAGGCTTTATAATGCACTTATGAACTGGGATGGTGTAAGCTGTGGAGGTGGCACAGAAGTATGCACCCATTGTATTTATATGATCATTTGTTAGTGTAAGGGCAGTAGACAGCCACTCTAAGATATAAGCTCATGTGTTATCTCAGGGGGAGGTAAACACCTTCTAAAGAAGAGGTTAAATCTATAGAAAGCAGTGGGAGCAACTCCTGAGAAACAGAGAGCACAGACTTTTAAGAAAGGTGCTGTGATTGTTACCATTACAATACAAAAAACAGAGAGTACTATACTGATGGATAACACTGGGGCCAAAAGATCAGAGTAATTTAGCAAGATTAAACCAGAGTTTTGGTAGGATCAGATAAGCTAGTCAGAGGGGAGACATAATATTCTTGTCATCTCTACAAGTTCTCTGTCCTCTACAGTATTGTCCACTGCAAAATATCCTCTCTGCTGCCTCTGAAAATAGAAATTGAGTAGATGGAAGCTGGATATCAGGGTTGAGGCATTAACAAAAATGCGTTCGGCCAAGTTGGTGCAAAAGAAGGTTGCAGCTTGAAGAAAATAAGATTCTTTCTTTAAATTGCTGCTTAGTCCAATACAGGGGTATGCCAAAGAAGTAGAGAAGCACCCTGTATTTCCTCACATATTGCTTTGCTCATATTTATTGTTGGAGGGCTGTAGGTTATGTCTGATACACAAATGCCTGCTCTTCTATCTGCTGTCTTCCGCTTGCTTTAAGAAGCACCGAGCTTGCCTGAGTCTCCTGAAATCCCAACACGATCTGTGCTGTTGGGCTCTCTCCCACAGACCATCCTGGTGGGATGTGCCTTTGACAGCCTGCTGTCAGAGGATTTCCCTGCAGGCAAATTGTCTTTTTAAAATTCCTGACAACAATGTCTTTTGAAAGGTTTCATTTTGTAAGTACCTTTCATTTTCTCTCATGCTGAAACCTGGAAACTGGATTACCTTCCCCTGGCTGTCTCTGGTGGGTGTTCTTGTACCTGAATAAAAGGACGCAGGATGCAGGTTTTCTGGTCTGATTAGAGGAGTAATTTATATTCAGCAGATATCCAGAAAGCATGTCTGAAGATCTACAGCATGTGACATCTTGAAATAACTGGAGTAGGGTCTACAGTGTTAATTAGGAATTACGCACATGTCCAAAAAACATGTAAATAAAGTATAACAAGCTAAGAATGCTAAAGATCACAAAGACTGAAGGTACTCAGCAACGCCTAATTAAAGAGACTGCCAGTGTAACTAATTAATGAATCTCCTTTTTCAAGATGATCCTTATAAATGACAAGTGTTCTAAAATGTGACTTTTTCATATTCATTTGAGCTCAAGCACCAAAAAGCACATTCCAGTTAGAGAACAAAAATGATGTCACTGCACCATGACCCTGTTGGGTGACCACAATCAGGGTGAAGGGGTCCAGCCAGGATGCAGAGCAGGTGGCTGTGGACCATTTTATGGATGTTGGTCTAAAACAAAATGTACAGCTGCTCCCTAAAAGATTACAGAATGCAGGTAAACTCTGTCCTAAGCAAAAGCTTTCCAGAACCTTGAACTTTTTTCCTTTCTATTACCATGTTTTTCAGATAGCATGGGGTGGAAGAAAAGGGTTTTGTAAAACAAAGCCAGACATGCAGCAAAGTGCTGTAAAGGGACCTTTGTGTTGAAGTCACTGCAGTGCCTCTGAACTGATGCTTTGTTTCCCAAATAAATCACAGGTACTGAAGGGGTAGACAGGTTGGAGTGTGGCTGTAAGGGTTCTCTGCTAAGAAGGAGAAGCTGCTGGCCACAATAAAAAGAACATGAATAGTCTTGAAGGCAACTGCCCCATGAGCAGGATGGTGAAGGCACTCATCAGCTTATCAATCATGAGGAAGGGCTCAGAGGAGAATGTCTCAAAATGGGGTTGATTTCCTTGGAGTTTTAAAAATAGGATACTTTGTTCTTGGGGTTTTAAAAATGATGGACACAGTTGCCCATCCCTGTCTCTGGCAGATAAACACAAACACAGACACAAATGTATAAAATGCATAAAATGCATATATGCATCTGTGAGACACTCACCACCCTTTTGAAGTATCAAAAGAGAAGATGCTGGCCCACCTCCCGTGCTCCCAAACTGGCCATCTATTTTTGTACATTGCTGTAGAGGTAGGACTCAAAGTAGCTGTGCCATCAGCATGCAGGGATATAACGTGTTGAGTCAAAGTTTATAACCCTACATTGCAAGGACTGTAGTTACTCAAAGATATTTAGCAGTTGTTTTAAAGAGGAATTTCAGTTTCCTCTTTTTTTTTTTTTTTCCCAGCTTAGAAAAAGCGAAATCATGTCCTACATTTGTTTATTTGATTCAAACGCTATCAGTAGGATTTGTGTTCAGCATTTCTGTGCAAGAAGCTTGCCAGGTACAATTGTTCAAAGCCTGTGTCTGTAGCTGTGCCAGTAGGTGGTGCTGATTGCACAGCTTTGTAGCCCTTCCAGGAAAATTAATGGTAAGGCTACAGCAGGTCCCATTTTAAAGAAGTATGGGGTTTTTTAGGAAAAATATGCAAATATAAACTGTTTGAACAACACAACTTGGGAAATCATCCTCTGATCATTTTAAAGCTGTTTTAGGCACTTTTGATGGAGCAGTGTCCAATTCTTTAGCCATTTTTACGGTTTCTGGATACATCACGTGCACGAGCTCTGCACATTGAGGAGGTCACATTCCCACCAGCATTTACCTGTCTCGTGCACATGCTGTATTGGCTGAGAAAGCACAGGTTAGTTTGATATGTACTGATACACAGGTGTACCCTGATGCTGAGTGTGTGCCCAGGCTGCACACTGCAGCACCCGGATCTGCTGCAGCCCTGCATTCATGCGTGGATGCCCCGTTACTATGGGGATTGGCTCTGCTGAGCTCTGTGACAGTAAAATCCCACGCTTGCATCTTGGCATCCGGGGAGGGTTAAAAGGCAGAGAGCCCTTCGGAGGGGGAAAGCGCATTTACCGCTCAAAAACATGCTAAATGGGCAGATATTCACCTGCACGCTTGAGTGCCTCCAAAATAGTGAAAATATTAATCCCATCATCTGAATAGCACTTATCAGCAGAGGATTTGCTTAAGAAGATTTTCTATCTTGGCCTTTTTGAGGAGGGGTGAAGCTGTTCCAGCAGCTGGTGGGCAGCTCAGGGAAGTCTGCTCGTCAAGAGAAATAAGAATGGAGGCTCAGACAGTGAGAGGGAACGGGTGTGGAGGTGAGGGGCTGCCTGGCTCTGGCTTGGGGTGGTGCTAGGGCTCAAGGCCAGGGATGGCATTTTATTGATCCTGCCAGACACCCCTCTGTGCTAGGGGGGCCCTCAGAGGCAAAGAGCCAGAATCTCTAGGGCACACTAAAGCAAATCCATGCCTGATTTCTGTTGCAATATGAGAGAAAAGGGAGTGATGGGCATGGAGGCCATTATGGGGTGGTCTTCCTGCACTGACTCAGAGTCAATACTCATTTATTTCAGCAAGAGAGGTAGGACTTTCTCTGTCTGATTATCTGTTAATCAGAGCTGTGGGGCTCCCCAGAAAGGAAGAGCTAGAGCTTTTCTTCTTGACAGTGCCAGAGCAAGGAAGCCCCTACAAGTGCCAGATTAGTCCAAGTTTTGTACCAGCAAATTTTGCATCTGGGTTGTCTGCCTCTCTTGCTCAGATTTTGGTGCCTTCACACATTCCAGCCCATCCCCTCAGAATCAGCCCTAAGGAGACAGCTGGAGTGAGAGCCTGGTCTCTGAAGACCCTCCTGACCCCAGTGTGGGGTTTGCTGTGAGCCGGGCTCTGCCATGTCTCCACTCTGGTGGGGAAGGGTTGTAGGGCTTCAGCCTTCTCCCTACACACTGAGAACACTTCTGGGGGGTGGTGACTGCTGAAAACACCTAGAAAAAGTGCTCTCCAGGGCTGGGCAGGGGGTTCTGAATGGTGGCCAGAGCTGGCGGGAGGACTTTGGGAAGGAGCTCTCCTGTCTGCACTGCCCAGGTTTCAAGTCCCCTGAATTTTGATTTCCACTGCAGGGGACAAAAAAACAAAGGGGAGAGGAAGTGGCTTCTGTAGAGCAGTCCCAGGGGGTGTCTGTACAATGCTGGTTTCTGGAAGAGTGAGGGAGGAGCCCTTGCAGCAGGAGGGAATATTTAATTAGAGCTACTCTTGCCCACAGAGAGGAGCTTGTGGGGAGCAGGTGGAAAAGGCTTTAAAACACTGCAATTGAACTGCCTTAATCAGAACATCTGGTAAATCTCTTGAGGAGGGTATGGCACTTTTGAAGGTGATGGAAGGAATTCTGTTCTCTTGACTGCTTCAGGCAGCTCCTGCTTTTCCAAGCCCCTGATGCTGAAAGGTAGCCAGCATCCTCACCCCCTGATGGGCACGCCCCATGTCTGCTCACCCATCAGGGAAAAGGAAAAGATTTAACTTGCAGATTGGAGGGAGAAAAAGAGGCAGCTACTCATCAACAGAGAAAATCTGAAATCTTGCCCAAGGAAAAGAAAAACTGACTGAAAATTCAGTGAAACGTGTTTAAGGGCTCTAACCTCAGAAATCTCATCTGTTCTAGTGCCTGCAATAGGAATTGCTTCCTCAGAGTTTCCTGTCTGCTTTGGTGGGAGCAGCTCCTCTGTCACAGTGCTCCGGCCATGCCAAGGCAACAAAGGTCTGGGGTTTGTCCTGCAGAAGCACATCTTCTGCATTTTAAGGCCAGCATTTCCTCCTCTTTGCAATCCCAGCATAATGTGGATTTGCAAAGGTGACTGAAAAATGGGCTGTGCAAAGTCATTAGCAACATTGATTCTCATTATTGTAGCATATGCCAGTGCAAAAACATCCAGCATTTGCAAGATGGATGAGTTGCACCGGCTGGGCTGTGAGTGCCTAATTAGTTAAAATACACAGCATCATAAATGCCAGCACTGACAGCTGAGGCCTTGCAATGTCAGTATGGTGAGCAGCATTAATTTGTTCTGACATCAGACTGCTCGCTCTGTATGGATGCCAAATCCTTGCTCTGTGCTGCAGCCAGAGTCCTGCACCCAAATGCAGGACAGCGTGTGTGTGTCATGAAACTGGCCCAAGGTACAGCAGCAGCTGCTGTGAGAGGCAACAACAGCAGCAGCAGCAACAGAGGGTTCAACACAAGGCAAAACAGGCTCTGCAGGAGGCTGGCTAAGTGCTGTGATGTCCTCTCTCTCAGCCTCCATAACCCAAAGAGCTTCAGGAATGTGCAGGCAGAGACTCCCCATTGCTCGGTGTGCAGCTGTCCCAGAAAGGGGAAGGCAGCTTTGTGATTTCAGTTCAGAATCAGAACAGGGACTCACTGGATCTGCATCTGCCACTACAAAACTGCCTCTCTGAACTGAACTCCTCTCCTGTCACAAAGCCTGACTTTAAACCTGACAGTGGCAGCTTGGGCTCCCATGCTGGGGCAGTGCCAGAGTGCTCTCAGCACGTCTGGGGATCCCATCCTGCATGGCTGCTGTGGGGATTCTTTGCCCTCATCCCACCAAGGAAAAGTCACAGCCTCTAGCAAAATGCCCCAACTTCTTTCCCTGCTTCCCCAGCACAGTTAATGAAACCTTTGCCAGGGAAAGCATCCTGTGAATCAGAGGGCACCGTGCCAGCTGATCTGTGAACAATTTAACCGATTTTTCATTAACCAGCAGCTTATGGAGAAGTTGCTAAATTTTATGGGCCATTAGCAGCTTCTGACGCTGCAAATGACTATGAAATTCAGGGTCTTGAAGTTTTGAATCTTGTAGGCTTGATAAATAGCCCTCGTTGGGAGCGCAGATTTGAACAAACGCACTCAGTAGGGCCCCATAATAACAAGCTGCTGGCAGCATGAAGAACAGGGGAGGTGGGGCTGAGAGTGACTGCAGCAACCCACAAGCCTGTCTACACCCCTCCCAAAGCAGGGAGTTTTCTTGAGGGAAGGTGATTTGAGAAATGTTGTCCTGAAGATGGTCCACGAAAGTGTTGGAGAGTGGGAGTGAGGCAGTGAACAAGGGTTAATGCAGTCATTAAAATACCTGTTAATTGAGTGCAGGGGAGAGAGCGCTGACTGCTGCTGATGCGTGTGTAGCTGGACATCTGCAAAAATGTAATTTATCCCGATTTTATGGCTGGGAAACCTCCACCACACAAGAGCAAATTAAAGATCCCCAGGACCACGTGCAGGCCAAAGGCTGAGCAGGTTTGGGTACAGGTTTGTCCTGGTCTCAGCTGTGGGGCTGTGCTCCTCTTTCCACACAGGTCCCACAGTAACCTGCTGCCTGCCCAGCCAGCCCATGCACAGGGGCAAGCCCTGACTGTCACAACTTCCCAGCACCTGAAAATGTTCCAGCAACTTTGCAACAGAAATAAAATTACTGCTTCTGCCTGGCTGAAACTATCCTGTGTGGGAATTGACCCATCCCTGAGGCAAGGGTAGGCCAGGGTCTTGGTAAGAGATCCCTTGGGGTGGATCAGAGTGAGACAACACTGAACAATCAGTTTACAGTGTTTGTAAACATAGATATGTAGGTTTATTTTGGAAAAATTTAGTTGCAATGGAAAGCAGATATGTAGCTGTTTTAGTTATCACTATCTACAGAAATACAGCTATAAAAAAGCATAAAAATATCACTCAAATATGTATGAGGGGGAAGAGGGAAAGAGGGAAGGAAGGAAGGAAGGAAGGAAGGAAGGAAGGAAGGAAGGAAGGAAGGAAGGAAGGAAGGAAGGAAGGAAGGAAGGAAGGAAGGAAGGAAGGAAGGAAGGAAGGAAGGAAGGAAGGAAGGAAGGAAGGAAGATATCACCAGCCATAGATCCTATGACAAGATTTGTTTGTTGCAAAGTGATGTTCACAGTCCTGTTGAAGTGATGGTCACAGTCTTGCTCTGTCTGGGGTGGGGAGAGGCTGTGAAACAGATTTCAATGGGTTAATATACTTTCAGTCTAGGTGGGAATGCCCAGGTATCTTCCCAGGGTGGGGAGCCTTCAGAACTCTGGTGGAAAGTCTCAGAAAGGAGTGTGGGGGCACTTTAGGGGTCTTTGATGGTTTATGACACCTTCTGAGACATTAAAGCTGCCTCTCACGTCAATGTAGCCTTATATGTGGATGTGAATGTCCCATGCCAGTATGACCTTTCCTGGGAAGGAGGGAGAGTTAGGAGAAGACAAGTGGTATGGTGGAAATCACAATCCCACCTCTCAGGATCTACCTCTTATCTGGCTCAAAGCACATCTTGTAATGTCTTGTGGTGGGTGCTCACGCTTCTGCCTTGTGTCCTGCCTTATGTGGATCAGAGATTTTGTCACTGCACACCCAAATCTCATTTCCTCCCCTTGGGGGTGTGCAAACTCTGCCACAGCAAAGCACTCTGCCCTTCCACAAATGGGCAATTGTTTTGAGTCATTAACTATTAACATTTCAGTTTCTCCCCACGAGTCAATTAAATCACAAAATTTAAGCCTAAAGTAAATGGTGAGACTTTGAAGATAGGGTGTTCAGGTTTTCTTTTGGTCTAATGTTCAACTTCTAATTAAAACAAGGCTGCTGCTGGCAAGAATAGTCCAGCAAACCCCTGAGGTCGGCTGAGGACTGGACTTGAAATCTCTGAACTCCCTGACAGGCAGAGCTCCCCTCTGGAGATGGGGATGGCAGGGGGCAGAGCCTTGCCTGCCACTGACAGGGCAGAAAGGTGCAGTCCCTCATCTCCCAGGCTGAACAGGCAAGGGCAGGACCCAGTGCCATCTCAGGCTGGGCTGCAGCCATGCAACAGAAAATTAAGCCAGACATTTTCACCAACAAGCCTCATTAGCCTTTGACAATCCACACATCCCAGGACCAACTGGTATGGCCACATGAGCACAAGAGCATTTTCCGTGATGCTAATTTTGTTTTTTGATGAAGGGATATGGGTACGAAAAGAAATGTGGAGGATGGAGCTTGGGTCTCATGCAGAACAAAGGCTCAAACGAAATTTCCGACCCTTTGCAAAGGGATCTGCAATTCAAGGGGCACACCAAAACCCCAGGCATGCTGAGGAAGCCCTGCCTGGGAGGTTGCCCAGCCACAAAAAGCCCTGATAGCAATACTTGCTTGCACAGCTTGGTTGGTGACAGGGGATACCAGGATTCAAAGAGACAGCTTTTGGCACCTTGCTGTGGGGAAGAGGGGGAATAGATGCCAGTTCCATTCACTCTGGAGAAGGATATGGAAAGCCAAGACTGATGCTGTTAATGAAGGAGAAACCTGAGCTTCCCCCTGCGTGCTGGATCTGCTGAGTGCATCCCGGCAGTCTGCAGCCTGCTGCCCGTCTCTGGGATGAAAGCAGAAATGATTCAGGCTTATGCCCAGGCTTGGTTTTCTTCTGCCCTTCAATATCACACAGAGGTTTCCATTTGGAAGCCCAAGTTTATTTATTAGAGCATTGCAGAAGGATGAAAAATAGAAGCAGCTCGTGCTCCCCACTGAGCTGTGGGCCAGACCTGGAGTCTATCATTCCAGCACCTGCACATGCTGCAGAGCCATCACAGCTTTAAACCATGGCTGCTACAGAGTTAATATGAAATGAAAAAAAGGAACAAGTGTAAAATAGAGAAGTGGCTTCTACGACTGAATGATGATTAGCTGCTTATAGGCATGTCAGATGTACAGAACTGGTACTGAGAATTCAGCTGGACTGCCATTTAAAAATTAAAAGAAGATTTGAAAATAGGGAAAACATGACTCAGCAGTATGAAATTACTGGCAATAAATGTCAGAGACTTCATTTGCAAGTGAAAATTCGTATCCACCTCATGTCAGTGTTGCTACCTGATGCCCCATATCCAAAAAAAGATAAATGTGTTATTGCATGTGTCATCCACAACTCCCTAAAATATTAAGATCCTGAATAGCAAGTCAGGTTAGGAGGTTATTAAGTGGTTGAAAGGTGAACCCATTCCTGTAGGGTGTGCAGTTTGGCACCAGGGCAAATATGGTCTGCTGTGAGCAATGCAGTCAATACTCCTTTCAGTCACCAGCCCTGATGATCTGGGGGTCTTCCAGAACAGTGAATGCAACTCAATAACTGTTGGGAGAAGGTATGTATTTAATGAAAAAAGACTGGGGAAAAATCAGCTTTGACAATCTGGAAGTATGTTCGAATATACATTAGATCTCCTCAAAGTAGAAGGGTGCGCTCAGCACGAAATGTGCATGTTAGCAATTCAGAAGGAGATCAGTCAGGGTAATATTACAGACATTTATCTGTGCTGCTTTGATCAGGTTTTCTTTTGAAGTTTCCTGAGTCAAAAATATTAAAGCAAATGATTTCTCTCTGCATTTTGATACTTGTGCTTCCAAACAGTCATTAAATGAGTAGGCCCAAGAAATGTGAGGAACAGACCTCAGCATCTGCGCGTACTGTGTGTGAGCCATCCGGTGTTTGCTATGCCCATCCTTTCTTTCCTGGTTCTTCCCATGTGTGGATTTAAGGCATGAAAAAATGTGTTCATCACCTCCTCAGAATTCAGAACACTTCATTATTCATTGTGTGGGCCAACCAATAACCATCCCTCTGGGTGCAAATGTATTTTGATGGCCTGCCATCTAGCACAGTTATAGCAGTTTGGAATCACGCATCAGCCTAGACAACGGCACCATTAATTAAAAAAAAATAAATCTTTTTTTAGGTGGCAATGAGGGACCCTTTGAGAGGAGTACATGCCTGGAGAGTCCACAGCACCCAGCATAAGCATATACATGGCTCTGTATTCCTGGCAGCGTTAGATGTGTGTCTCTCCTCAGAGTTGCCTGAAGACTGGTGGAGCTGTAGAATGAAGAAGCCCAGTGCTGGCACTGCTAGTGCACATGGATCCAGAGTTGACATCAGAACACAGACTGGGAGTAGCACACCATTTGTCTGACACATCAGTTGGGACAGGGGCTGTCCCCACTTTGCCCCAAATCTGTTCCTCATCTACCTGGACTTGTTGGGTGTCCATCATTTGGCTGGCAATGCAGCGTTATGGCATAGTTGGTGCTGTCTCACAGACCCTGTAGGTGCTGATAAATTGCACAAAGTTTCACCTACACAATGGTGTGCTTATTTTAGCACTTACCTATTATCATGTCATATTAATAAGCCAGATCCAGCCTAGCTGCTGGCAGTGTGAAATGCTCCTGTGTCATCAGGGGAATGTGATTTGCAAAGCGTTCAGCTCCTGAGGAGAGCCTCAGAAGAAAGTGTGCTGTATTTCTTTCATATTCTCTAAAAAAAAGTCATGGCGTGGAATTTTTATTAATTTGGTACCCAATACTCAACTCTGTTTGAACTCTGCTATATTTTCTTTCATTTTAAGTTTCTCTCTATTTGTATTTGTCATAAAAGAGAGTTAGGAAAGTTCAATTCTTTATAAGAAGATTGTATAGTTTTGAGTTCTAACAGATCTTTATAGGTTGAAAATACCCTTAAATTATGTGACAAGAGTCTCACAGAAACATATTACTTCATAAAACTGGAAAGCAAACAATTGAGAAGCACTTCGTACACATTTTTAGACTATCTGTGCTAACTTGCTTTGACCCTTTTTTACCTTTGAACAACCAAAGAATTAGAGGGTCTGATGGATAATCGAGGTGTAAAAGAACATTCATTCAGGGTAAGTGATGACACAGCAGAAGAGAAAAATGGATATTTGCATCGGACTTTACCACACAGAAGAATCATCTCACATTGAAATGCTAATTGAAGTGATTTTAAACTAAACTGACAGTAGTAGTGAATCACCAGGGTCACAAAGTGCTTGTCAGAGAGTTGTGTGGTAGTTGTCACAAATTGGCCATTGTACCAGAGAAAGAAAAGTTGGGAAATATGTTCAGGGCTCTAGGTCTTAGAAATAGTCAAGTCTGATTTCTTTACCAGAAAAGGATTCTGTGAAAAAACCAAACTACGCGTGGTAAGATCTGAGCTTCTCAAATTCATTCCAATAAGCACTGACAGAAGACACATCATTTCTTCCTTTCACATTCATTTTACATATTCTATAGAATACCAAATACCAATATGAATCCAGTGAATTTGCTTTTTATTAAAACACTGCAAAAATTCCATGAGTAGGAATGTCTTATCTAATTTTCAGATTTAAGTACTTAGTGTTGTTTTGAAAGAAACCAAGAGGAAACAGAAGCCCCAGAAAACTGACACGAACAGAGCAGGAGATCCATAGTTCCTACTGGCAGGTGCAGAGCTTAAGAGATCCAGTGCTGTTCAACAGAGCTGGGAGTCAAGACAAGTCTTATTATTTTTTGCAGACTACAATAACTTAAATTTTATTAGGAAATATTAGATTTGGCCTCTGCTTCCTGATAAGATCTTGCATGTGTCCAGAGTAGAGTGAGACACGTGAAGATTTATCAAGTCTCTGAGGGTGCCCAGCACTTCTCAGAACGGCTTAATAATAGCAAAACAACTTCTTTGAACATGCTTTGTAAAATAAAAGGTTTTAATAAAAGAAGAAAATAATAAACATCATCAAGCAAAGAAATATAAGTCAAATGCAGTGCAGGCAGCACTCTGACACTGGTAAGGCAGTCTCAAAAAGCAATTGAGTTCTTTGTGCAGTCCCTTTAGTATCCGATGGTCTAGGTGGGCTATTTGGCACCTTGCCCAACAAAATTGGCAACAGGCTTTGAGGTACACTTCCAAAGCCCAATCAGTGCTCCTGTGCTGGCACTGAGGCAATTACAACGAGAAGGCTATGGAAAGTTCTAGTTTAATTTCCTTACATGTTCCAAGTTAAGCTGAATCTTTTTCCCTTATATAGAAACTCCTGCTTGGATGTGGGGGGTGCATTCCTACAGCTTCCTTCTCCCAAACTCTGTATTTTCCCAGCTCTTTATTGTTCTCTGTACTTTAGATGCCCTTTCTAGACACTGAGCTCCTCACTCTGCTCTCAGGTGGAGCCTCTTTCTCTGGCTCAGTGTTCTTGGCCCTGGCCAACCTTCTCATCCAGCCCAGAGCTACAATCCAACCCACAATCAATCAGAGCCATGCATTCGCTTGAGCAATCTAGTGGCTCCCATAGACAAGCTAAAGCACTTTGGGGATAAAGTTAAAGCAAAAGAGCTGCAAGAGTGCCAGAAATGTGATCGATAAGATTAACAGCATTTAGGTTTTGTTTACTTTTATCTTTAGCATCTTTTTTTCAAATTAAGTATTTTCTACAAAGTCTTAGAAGTATTTAAGCCCTAGTAGAATAGAACCCCTATGGAGTAATTATTATCATTTCTCAGGATATCCTATAATTCACAGTTATCTTTTCCCCGGAGTGTGATTTAATTACTGCCATATCAGATGAATTGTATTTTGTCTAATGTGACTGCAACTGATTAGCAGGCATTGCCGCAAGCTGATAATGAGTTAGGCAGCTGAAATTTCATGTAAATGGAGGATAGAAATTGGTGCTCCTGGTGTTGATTAACTGATATTTATTTCATAATTATAAATAAAGCTCTACTACCAAGTTGTCATTTTGCAGAATGTGTTTTTACTATGTCTTTTGGATTTAGAATAATTGGCATTTCTGTGGGTTTGGTTTCTTAGTGCAAGAAAGCAATTTGCAGGAGTTGTTGATAGGAAGCAGTGTGTGTTACCTTAGCAGGGAATTTAAGCACAGATGTTTTTGGAAGATAACTTGTCAAATGACTCCAAGTCACTTCAAATATTTGCAGACTTTCAGAACAGTGGTTTGAATATTTTTTGGTGGATGAATAATTTGAACTGCATTTTCAAAAAGAATATTTACTGTGTGCCACAAGGATTAATACCAAAGACATCAAAATAATTCAAACAGAGGACCTTGCTGCCGGCTGAACTTTAGAAAATTAAAGACTTGAGTAAGTGTTCTGGGCATGGGTGACCCGATGTCTTAATCTAGCTGCCATTTGTTATTAGAAAATAAAAATCTTTGGTTGTCATGATTATCCATCTCTAGTTTGAGAGGATTATATTTAGAACTCATCTTTCACCAGTGTCACAGATGCCTGCATTCCTGGATCTTGCAAAGACCAAACATTTTCACTTTCCCTTATTCTGAAGGAATTGAACCATACAGAAATCACAAGTACAGAAGCCATTACTTCTGGTGGCTACAGACAAGTACTACATACATATATATATATATATATGAGACTCTCTATTTGGGAAAAGCTTCCATCTCTATTAAATCTGAAGTGAGTGTTTAGCTTGTTTCCTCCCAAAGGAGATGATACTTCTGCTAGAGGATGTATCCCAACACACTTTGCAAGGGCAGGTAAACAGAAAGTCATCATTCATCACAGTTTTGCTTTTGACGTTGCCAGCAACATCTCCTGGTGTATTTTTAAACTCATCAGTCATAAAATTATAATTTTGTCATTTTTTTTCCCAAGAGGTTCTGTTAGAATGGGTAGACTTTACTTAGTGCTTACTGCAAGCACACAAACGAAATGAACACTTGCTCAGGAAATGAGCAGGCTATGATGAGAAGGGAAATGGTGAAGGAGCATAAGCAGTAGTCAAGCTGTGCTTCTGCCTGACATTAAACAACACATGCTCAACGTTTCACGACAAACTGATACACAGCAGAGAGATATTGAACAAAATCCTCCTGCCTGAGAAACTTGCCAGGGTCACCATTGTGCCAGAAATTGCATGATGGAGATTTTAAGAAGCTGTATCACAGTATCGTGTCATTGGCAGATGTTTTAAAAAGTAACGAAAAGCAGTAATTTGAATGAGTTTTGTCATATTAAAAATTGCCTCCTCTGGAGTGTCCTGGCCAATATCCAGTCATCTCAAGCCTTGTTCTTGCTTATGGCACAGAGAAGAGCAGTGATTTCTCCATGGCTTGGAACAGCTATGGCTGAGCCGGCACAGACACAGCCATTCACTCTGGTGTCCTGCCCTTCAGACTAAGAGACACTTCCTTTTCTGGCACAGGCAGAATTAGTACCTTGCATTGGTTTAGCCATGAGGTCCCAATGGGAAGTTGCTCCAGCTGTTTAGAAATGATGGCTGTTCACTGTCTCACAGCCCTGTGAATGCCTGTGTCCCCAGATGATTAGACTATTTCAGTTCCTCTTCCTATAGTTTGACAGACATTTGACTGCTTCAGTCAAATATGTTTGGATGCCTATTAACTATCAGGTAGTTTTAATGTCTGTTTTCCATGCATATGATAAAGCACTGCCAGTCTGTCCCAACCATTTTGCTAAAAGCAAAGCAAAGTCCTAGATGCTGAGATGATCTGTCATGAAATCTTGATACACCACATTGCTTAAGGAGGGATGCTCAGCACTTTTCCCAAGAGAAAAGGTCACTGCCAGCAACCAGATTTCACATCTGATGTGATCGTCATATCCACGTCCTCAGGGCTGACACTTGCAGCTGCAGCTGCTCTGTGCTGCTGTAGGGTTGGGGTGACGTGTAGGATTAGGGCCAGGCACTCCTCAATGTGAACAGAAAGGCAAATAGGAAAAAACGATGGGCTATGGTGAGTAAAAGAAAGCAGACAAGAAATTGACTTTAAAAAGATATTTGGAGGCTGGAGGTTTGGTTACTTTCTCTGGCAAATTCAAGAAATGGAACATTCAGCTAGTGAGACATTGGAACCTCCCTCATCCACATATGCCTGAAGCTTTATAACAAAAAGACCCTTTGGATGACTTCCCCAAGTTTTACACTCAGTTGATGAAATGTGTTCTTATTTTAAATGCTATGTAATCAGAAAACAGGAAAAAAATCTTTACATATAAACAGTGGAATAAAAAGCAGTGTGGAAAATAGCATCCTTCACAGCATCTCTGTGCCTGCAACTTCCTCACTAAAACAGTAAACCTTTGAGATGGATTCCTCCTTCTCAAAACATGTCTCTGAGGTCAGGATAGTGTTCAGCTGAGCTCCTGATGACCTCTGCCAGCTCCATGCTGCCAGCAGTTTGTCAGCTGTGGGATCCTGGTTTCCTTTGAGAAGGAGCTTGGTGGTGGCACAGGAGGGTCTGCTCTGAGCTCAGATCTCCCAGTGCCAAGTGTCAGTCAGTCCAAGAACGCCTGTAGTATGAATCTAAGAAAGGTTGGTCTGCCCATGTGCCTTTATCCTACCTCCTTTATCACCGATCAAAATCATTTTGATCTAAAAATAATGTGAGGCAGATCATAGAATCATAGAATGGTTTAGGTTGGATGGGACCTTAAAGATCATCTCATTCCAACCTCCCTGGCCATGGGCAAGGACACCTTCTACTAGACTAGATTTCTCAGAGCTATATCCAGCCTTGCCTTGAACACTTCCAGGGATGGGGCAAACACAGTTTCTCAGGCCCACCTGTTACAGTACCTCATCATTGTCACTATTTTTTTCCTAACATCTAATCTAAAACTACTCTTTCAGTTTTAAGCCATTTCCCCTCATCCTGTCACTGTATGCTCTTGTAAAAAGTCCCTCTCCATCTTTCTTGTCAGCTCCCTTCAGACACTGGAAGGCCACAATTAGGTCACCCTTATGGCCTCTCTTTTCTAGGCTGAATAAACCCAACTCTCTTAGCCTTTCCTCATAGGAGAGGTGTGGGATTGGGAAGAAAAACTTTTGCAGGAAGGCACCAGGGGCCATTCTTTGTCTTGGCAGCGTGGAAGTGGTTCAGGTCAGACTCTGTGAGTGTTTTGTATGTAATCACCCTCTTTTGTACACTGTTTGTTACTAGTATTGTTACTGTCACTGCTAATTTTCTTATTTTATTGCTGTTTCCAGTAAATTGCTCTTATCTCAGCTTGGAATCTCTGACTTTTGTCTCCCTGTCACGGGAGGCAGTGGGCAGAGGGGAGTGGCTGTATGGGATGTGATTTCAAACTGGATTTAAATGATGACACCTCCCCAACAACCCTATTAGCTCTCCAATTGAAGCTCTCCAAATAAATGCTTCCAGCCTCAAGTGAATTGAGAGTCTCACATCAGTTATGGGTTTTAACTAAACATTTGTCCTCAATATGTAAAAATATGTAGGTTCTTTTTTATTTCCTTGCAGTACGCATCTAACAACCCGACACAAATCAAGACACAATATTTTCTCCTCTTGTTAATAGCCAGGAGAATTGCATCACATTTTATATTGCACTTCAGCAAAACAATAGTCAGGCAAAGCCAGTGCAGCAGCAGCTGTCTCCATGGCTTTGTTTGTACAAAGCCTGGCATAACAGGGCTCTGCTTTCAGCCAGCCCCTGAGCACTTCTGGAATAAATAGAATAATAGCTGACTGCAACCTTTGCTTAGAAATATTTGTGAATGGCATTGTAAGTGTCAGAAAGCTGTACATAAAGCTTGCGGCTGCTGTGGAGGTAGACCAAGCTCTGAGCAATTTTGACGTTCAGATTTACAGCAGACTTTTGGCATCCTCTCTCTTTTAGAAATGAATAAACTGCCTTCATCCATTTGAATAAAGCTGTTATTTCATTATCTGCTGCCTCTGTCTCCTCTTCATGTTATGTTTCCTGCAGGTGTGAAAAGTGACTACACAAAAGAATAAAAAGGTGAGAATTCTTAAGTGCCATCATTGCACTGGCACCCACTTCATTTCTCTAGGAAGCTCTAGAGTACAGTGTTTTCTTCAGAAGGGAGAAAGAAAATGGTGGTAATCTTGAAATGCCTGTAAAGAGGTTTATGCAACATAGTTGTTAATAATGCCAGAGAACAGCTGGAAACACATAAACACGTGTTTGTACTCCAACACTGAACTGACCCAGCTGCCCAGTTACTACTTTGATTTAGAATAGCTAAAATATTGCTATCTATAAAACCAAAAAAGTCAGCTTTCTCAATGCATAGATAATTTTCAATCTTTTTTTTTCTCAGTGGGTGACAGAGAGGGCTGAGGTTTTCAGGATCTACTCTAACTTCTACAGGTCACAGCTGAAGACCTGAGCAAGCCACAGAACACTTCTGTGAGTCTGCTGATTCTACACCTAGATTCTCATTTCTGAAAACACGTTGAATTCAGCTTATGCTGAGCTTTCCCTGTGACCCCCTCATGCCTGGCAGTGGCTCAACACAACTGCTGACCACAGCAAGCAGGTCTCTGAGCAGGGAGGAGACATTTGAGTGACATCTGCCACATTTTCAACAGACCACTCTGTAACACACCAAATTTTCTTTTTTTTTCTCTCATGCCTTGTGCCTGTTTATGAAGGATAGAAACAAATGCCAGGTCTCACCCAGCCTCTAGCCTGTCCCTGGGTTCTCTACAAGCCTCTGAATGCACCAGAGCAGATTGTACCAGCAGAAAGACCGCATTTAGTTTGCACTTTCCTGTGACCTCCCTTGATCATTATGCATACTACCATGGCAGAAAGACAGTGTGTGATGTCAGTGCGTCTTTCATGGGTTTCACTGTCTCCCCCTCTCTTTCATCTCTACCATTTTAATTTATATTTCCTGCAAAACATCTCCTTTCCTGTAGATACACTGTGCTGTAGTTTTCTATACAGTTTCCCTCTCACACATCCCAGGTAATCTCTCATCACCCAGTCCTCAGCATCTGTACTGTATTCCATGGGAGGCTAATAAACATATGTAAGTCAAAGTTCAGCAGAAATCTCTCCAAATGCTTTTGTAGCAAGAAGCACCATTTAACACAGTACCCTGGTGGGGTACCCTGGTGCAGAGCAGAAGTTAGCCATCAATTCATTTGAGAGTTTGAAGGGCAGAGCTTCACGTGAGAAACTTGAAACTGTGGAATGATGTCTCACAAAAGCAATTGTTACTGCCTGAGAGGTAAGATTGAGGGAGGGAGGCAGGGAGTGTGGGCTGGGAGCTGAGTGGAGCACAGGAGCTTCTGCTGAGGAGCCTCTTGAGTGATGTGTTTGTGGTGTCTCATAATTAACACCTAGTGGTTTTTAAGCTGATAGTAGATACTTGTATCGATTAGACAATTTGCTAATTCTACGTCTGTGTCAGCTATGTCTTTCTAAAAAAATGGGATAAAAACATTTACCAAATGTGTAAAACTAATGTGCCTGAGTGCTCTGGATCTTTGGAGCCATTGTGATGTCTGGAGCACTCTGAAAGCTCTACATGCAGCCATCAAGCCCCCTTTGTGGTGCCTTTGGGTGTCTGCATTAGACTGTCTATCTGTCTCCACAGATGAGCACCAATCTGTAAGGGAAAGGGGATCTTCTGTCATCCCCGTGGGCCGTGTATGAATGACCCCCAAACCCTTGGGTTTTTTACATGGCACTGAGTGCCTGTGTTTGGGCAACAGAATAAAGACATTGAAGTCTTATATTTTACCTGCTGGGTAATATGGGAGCAGTTTTCCTTACATCTTGTCTGAGAGTCCTTGCAGGATGGACAGACATTGACGTGAGCAGGTACAGGGGCTCAGGCTCCCAAGATGCCTGGCCAGTGCCCTGACCACTGACCACACTCATTCCACGACACTTGGCTGGTCTTCTCTCGCATTTGTGACTTTGCATCTTTCTGTCAATAAGACACCGGTAACAGAGTTACAAGAAAATCAGTTGAGGAAATAAATCCTAATTATAGTTAAACCAAAGACACAAAATCAACT
Organism: Brachypodius melanocephalos; assembly: GCA_013398615.1. Classification (NCBI taxonomy): domain Eukaryota; kingdom Metazoa; phylum Chordata; class Aves; order Passeriformes; family Pycnonotidae; genus Brachypodius; species Brachypodius melanocephalos. Next base: position 3,862,246 of record VZSR01001299.1, on the reverse strand, counting down.
TTTCCATGGAGGAATTTGCATGAATTTATGGGCAAGATATGGATGTTAATCGGACTCAAACACATTTGTAACTTGCTAAATTGCTCATCTTAGTTTAGGTACTTTCATTAACCAGAGGAATTTCAGCAGATGTTTCACTTGAAACGGGGATTTTCTTTTCTCTGCCAATGGAGAACAGCTTTGCCTGAAAATCGGGTACTCAGGCTGAACATCAAAAACGGGTTTTCAAAGTCTTGAATTGCTTCACAAAAGTAATGCCTATTAGCGTATCTCGGGTTGTGCTCTTTAAGAACAAGAGATCTGATTAAAGAGGAGTGAGCTTAGTGATGTTGCTGTAGTGTAAGCCAGCAGCAGCTATCATGGTCAGGCCCAATAATCTGGTCTTCTGCATTAAAAATGCAGTTAAGAGCTAATGATGAATTTGAAAGATTGTAATCATTATCTAGCTCAATTTATCTATTCTAACCTCAGTCAGAGACCAAATTGTAATTGCTGTTGTTCCTAGTCGAATGATGAAGGTTGCTCTGCTCTAATTCCTACCAGTTTCATAATAGATCAGAGATAATAATGACAGAGAATTACAGACTGTGATCAAATGCTGTCAGATTGGGCTGAAGCGTTACACAATTGCACTATACACATAACATGTGTTGGAAATGTTAAAAAAGAAAAATAAAAAAGAGAATAGACATAAAAAAATCAATTATTAATTGGTGTCCTGCATTTGCCCTTAATGTGTGAACCAATTTGAGGCAATTTTGCTCCAGTAACACTGTGATAGGTTTAATTTAGATGTCATAGGAAAGGATGGAATATGAATGCTTGTCTTACCCTGTCCCATACATTCTGTCTTCACAGAAAGGAATTAAGTCCCATTTTTAATCTCTAATATTTACTTTTGCTAATAATACATTTTAATTTTTTTAAATGACACAGATGATGTAGGCAAATCATTTAGATTTCTTTACAATTGCAGCTATGAAGTCCAAGAAATGTGTGGTACTTTTATTTGAGTGGGATTTTTAGCAGAGCATTTATAGCATAATAAAAGTTTCCTTTTTTCTTTTTTGGCCATATAATTGACTTGGCTCTTTATGGTCTTTGGCAAACATGACAGTAATTAAATTTACAGATCATACTAAATTGTAAGGTGTTGCAAAACCCAGGATAGATGGCAAAATAATAAAAAGAGACCTGCAGAATTTAGAGGTATAAGTTGGCAATAAAATGAGATTCAGTCTGGAAAAAAGAGCAGGCAGGGAACAATGAACACAAAATACAGAAATGCACAAGCTACATGGAAAGCAGTAGTGAAATTTAAGACCCTGGGTGTTGGTTATGGGTTTACAAACTGCAGTTGTCATGGGCTGTAAATGCCAGCCCCATAAGCAGGTAGTTTGAGAGGAGATCTGTACCCATCCTGTGGTGTACTGGTACAACAAATTCATTAATACTTGGGCAGTTGTAATTCAACCTCTGATCCATTTCATTAATTGGATTAGCCTTTATTGCAGCATACATTTCTGCAGTGCCTTAAATATGCTGAATATAAACAGCGTTCTTTCTGAAGGATCTGGGTACATAAGACAGGTACAAGAAATGATGCTTAGGAACTGCAAAGGCGACCACAAATGAAGATCACATTAAAATAAAAAAGAGAAAAAATGTACAATATCATCAGTAATACAACACTTGTAAAAAATTTCATGTCAGTGCTATGTACTTTTGCAAATGAGAATATACACAAACATGAAATTGCCAGATTCATAGTCTCACATGAGAAAATGTGAGATAAACATCTCCAATGAGAGCAGGAGCAGTCAGCTTGGATTCTTCAAGGGTTGAAATCATGCCTGGCCAATATGATAAACTTTTGTGATGAAATGTTTGTCCTGGTAGATGATGGGATAACAGTGGTTATGTCTGCCTGGACTTCGGTGAGTCACTGAACAGTGCTGCAAGATCGTTCTAAAGAAGGGTACTTGATGAGATGTGGGCTGGATGAGCGGACTGTGGGGTGGCTTGAAAACCACCTGCATGGAAATCCCCAGGGGGTAGTGGTCAGTGGCACAAAGCGAAGCTGGAGGTCAGCCACTCGTGGTGTACCCCAGGAGCAGTAGTGCATCCAGTTCACAATTTCACTGATAACTTGGATGATGGGACAAAGTCTACCCTCAACAAGTTTGCTGATGGCACAAAACTGAGAGGTGTCTGATATGCCAGAGGGATGTCCTGCCACCCAGAGAGGCCTCAACAGGCTGGAGAAATGGGCTGGCGCAAAGCACATGAAGCTCAGCAAGAAGACTAAAAGTCCTGGATCTGAGGAGGAAAAACCACAGGCACCAGCACATGCTGGGACCATCCAGCTGGAAAGCAGCTTGGCAGAAAAGGACCTGTGGGTCCCGGTGAACACCAAGCTTGACATGAATCAGCAACATGGCCTCACTGCAAAGAAAGCTAAGGTTATCCTGGGCTACATTTGACAAAGTATTGCCAGCAGATTGGAGGGAATTCTTCTGCTTTATTCAACACCATTGAGGCCACATCTGGAGTCCTATGTCTAGTTCTGGTCCCCCTAGTAAAAGAGAGCATGAAGATGATGAGGGGGCTGGAGCATTTCAGCTATGAGAGAAGGATGAGAGTTGTGACAGTTCAGCATGGAGAAAAGAAGGCTCAGGGGGATCTCATCCATGGATATAAACATCTGAAGGTGCAGAGAAGACAGAGACAGGCTCTTCTCAGCAGTGCCCAGTGACAGGACCAGAGGCAATGAATGT